>CM051390.1:5033884-5083884 GCA_028015245.1 Cardamine occulta
ACTTTTTTGGATTTTTAAATTCCATATAATCTGTATAGACCATCTAATAAATTCAACATGTAGTATGAAGTCTTGATTTCTAGATTATTAAATTGCATGTAATCTTTATAATTGGGAATTTTATATTCTAATAGATTTTCAGATAAGTCAAAAGTCAATTAAAAAATATTTTATTTTAGAATATGTCGTATTCATTTTATAACATGTCGTATCGTTTTTGACCAAAAAAAAAAAATGTTGCGTTTAAAATATAGTTTAATTTTAATGGCATTGTAGACATATGGGTTTTTTTACTAATGGATTTAAAGTTGAAGAGTTTTTTCATTAACAGATTTAAAGTTGAAAAGTTTTTTCATTAAACATATAATTGAAGGGCTTTTTTACTATTCATCTTTAGTTGAGGAGTTTTATTTCTAAAAACTGTTGTTTTTTAATTTTATAAAATACAGCGTTTTAAATTTTAACGGAAATGTATAAGGAGAAAATTTTTTATTAATAGATTTAAAATTGATGAATTTTTTTATTAAATATATAGTTGGGAGATTTTTTTACTATTTATCTTTAGTTGAGTTTTTTATTACTAAAAACCCTTTTCTTCAGCCTTTATATCTCAATCACCACCAACTCTTTACCTTCTTCATTTCCCCTCCATATCTCTCTCCTTCCTCTCTTTCATCACTCAATTTTCTATTCTTGTCGCTTTAGATCTGAAATTAATCTCTTTCTATCTCTTTTTTTTTGGATCTATATTTTGTTGGATCTCCTGATTTGTTTTCATCCCTAAAAATTGATATCTGGAATAAGATGCGTAAAAAAGATCTAGTAATTTTTAAAAATAAGATGGAACACATAAAAATTACATTGTATATAAAGGAGTATAGCGTCATTTATAAAAAATACCGTGTTTTTGAAAGAAATGACATACTTTAGAACAAAATAGTACGATATATAGAAAATTACTGTGTTTCTGTCTCTATCTCTCAAACTCTTTGTTTATATTTTTCTCTCTCCCTTCTCACTCTCGCCGCTTTACTCTCTTCAATGACCTGATCTGAAATTCCATGTGCATGAATCTCTCTTCCTCCTTCTTCCATCTCGTTGGATTTAGCATCTCGTATTTTGACTCAATTTTTTTTACATCATATATAACTATGTTGAACTCAATTTTTTTACATCATATATAACTTTGTTGAACTCAATTTTTTTACATCATATATAACTTTGTTGAACTCAATTTTTTTTACATCATATATAAGGTCATCCTGCCAATTTTGACTCAATTTTTTTTACATCATATATATAACTATTTTCTCTAACGAAATATGTTTTTTCTTTTCTTAAAACAATCTCAAAATATATTATTAACAACAAATTTTAATCTTATATTTTTATTTAAATAAAATTTATTTTTAAACTTTAGAAAACCGTCCATAGAATATTAATTTATAAAATTTTACTGAAATGATTAATCTTATCATAGTGGGGGTTATTTATTAAAAATTGGATGGTGACGCATTTGGTATAAACTTATTGAAGTTGACTTATCTCATTATTTTAACGCGCATTTCTTGAATTGGTCAAGACTGCAATCATACCAAAACTCTCCGATGGCGTTCTCTCAACTGCAACCAGATGTGTTCATCAACTTCTGGGGGAAAGAATTGCGTGGCAAATTCATCAGTCATGTGGTGGCGGCCTTGGACGAGAGTGGAATCAAGTACTATATTGACAGAGACGAGCTCCGGAGCCTACCTCTTGAAGTCCTTTTCACGAGGATCGAGGAGTCCAAAATCGCACTGGCGATTTTCTCGTAGCGTTACGGAGAATCAGATTGGTGCTTGAATGAATTGGGGAAGATTATGAGGAAAGTTGAAAAAGAAAATCTAAAAGTCATCCCAATCTTCTTCAATGTGACCCCAGCTGATGTGGCATGCCAGGCGGGGGAGTTTGGCACGAACTTAACCCATGGAGGTCGCTATGATTTGCCTGACATGATGCAATGGAAAAGAGATTTGAGTTCTGTTGTCAAAAATATGGGCATGTGTTTGTTTGAGTATAGGTAAAGACTAAGCAAAATGTTTGATCAGTCTCGTTCTTTCCTAATCCAATAGCCTTTATGATTTGCCTCACTCGTATCGCAGGGATGAACGTGATTTTGTTGTCAATATCATCGCCGAGGTCAAGAGAGTGCTGGCCACAATTCCATCAGTAAGCAGAGCCACCATGCTTTCTACGAGTAACTCCACGGTTATGATTACAACCCGCGACAAGTCATGGATCGAAAGACTTGTTCACGATACTTATGTGGTCCCTGTATTGAACGACAGAGAAGCCTTACAACTCTTTATCTATTATGTCTTCAATGGACAAGACTATACTCTTACAGAGAATTTAATTAAGATGTCCAAAGAGTTTGTGGATTATGCTGGAGGCAATCCAAGAGCTCTAAAGGAATTGGGAAAGGAGCTTTGTGGGAAAGACGAGGCTCATTGGAGAGATGAACTAGAAAAGCTGCCAAATTGGTACAATGAGAAGATCCATGCAGGGTTTAAGATCAGTTATGACGAATTGACTGATCAACAAAAAGATGTGTTTCTCGACATAGTTTGTTTCTTCAGATCAGAGGATGAAGATTATGTAAGAAGTTTACTAGCTTCCAATGTTTCTTCTGGTGAAGCTGCGAGGGAAGTCACAGATCTCGCCGACAAGTTTATGATAAGTGTCTCGACTGGCCGAATCGAGATGCCTGATCTACTGGGTTCATTGGGCAAAGAACTTGGTTTATTCCCATCTGTTGAAAACATGGGAAAGAGCAGGCTCTGGGATCATGAAAAGGCTATTGGAGCTTTAGTCAACAAAGAGGTAAGAATCATCAATTTTAGAGAGAAGTACAAAATCAATGTTTTTAGGACATCGTTGGCATAAAATGATATGAGGCTTATTAGATGGGAAGTAGAAGAAACTTTTAAGTTCCTTTAAACCACATCAATTCACTCTCTTGAAGTTGGTGTAGACACGTTTTTCCTAATTGAATTTACATTTTTGAATTAGACTAAACTTGATATGTGCTTTAGTAACTTCTTGTGTTAACAGGGAACAGAGTGTGTGAGAGGTATCTTCCTCGACGTTTTCAAATTAACAAACGGAATATCCATAGACGATAAGGACTTGACCTTAATGCCGAACTTGCGATACCTCAAAATCTTTGACTCTCGTTGTCCTCGGCAATGTGAACTTGACTGCATGGTATACTTGCACGAACATCTTGAACTCCCGTTGCAAGAGATCCGGTATCTGCACTGGCTGAAATTCCCGTTGGATCATCTTCCATCAGACTTCAAGACGGACAATCTTATCGACCTTAGGCTGCCATACAGTAAGATTAAACATATTGGGAAAGATGTGAAGGTGTGTCTTCCTGTACCATCTTTTTGTTGCTAGATTTGATTATATGACTAAAGTAACCAGTAAAATTTAGCTTATTTTTGGTTGTTTTTTAAGTGCTTTTCACAGGATACACCAAATTTGAAGTGGGTTGATCTAAGTCACTCAACAGAGTTGCAAAATTTGTCAGCTTTGTCAAAAGCTTACTCTCTTCAATGATTAAGTCTTGAAGGTTGCACTATGCTTGGTGAGCTGCCTAGAAAGATGGAAAATATGAAGAGTCTTACTTTCTTGAGCCTCAGAGGATGCACAACTCTCTCGTCTCTACCAAAGCATATGGATCTAATCTCTCTGAAGACTCTCATCCTCAGTAACTGTTCAAACTTTAATGACTTTCAGGTGATTTTCCAAAAATCTTGAACATCTACATTTAGATGGCACAGAAATCGATAGACTTCCTCCATCGATCAAGCACCTCCAAAGACTTATTGTATTGAATCTGAAAGACTGCAAAAGGCTGGAGTCTCTTCCACTTTGTCTCGACAAGCTGAAGGCTCTTGAAGAACTTATACTCTCTGGTTGTTCAAAGCTTATGACTTTTCCTGATATTAAGGAGAACATGGAACATCTGCAGATTTTGCTACTTGATGGAACCTCAACAAAAGAGTTGCCCAACATATTATTACACTCTGGTAACTTCAAAGGCCAAGCGGTGGTCCAACGGCCCCCCCCCTCGGATGATTGGTCTATCCATGTTGCGGCGTCTATGCTTAAGTAGAAATGATATGATCAGAAGCCTGCATTCTAGCATTAGTGATCATTACCATTTGAAATGGATCGACTTGAAGTATTGCAGGAATCTCCTATCCATTTCAATGCTCCCACCAAATCTTCAATGCTTAGATGCGCATGCTTGTAGCTCACTTAAAACAGTAGCTAGCCCTTTAGCCCTTCTTCTGCCAACAGAGCAAGTCCCATCCTCATTTATTTTCACTAACTGTGAAAACCTCGACCTTGTCGCAAAGAATGAAATCACATGCTATGGTCACAATAAAGGCCGGCTTCTGTCAAAAGCATTGAATCGCCACAATAAGGTCTTCAACTTTCCTCTCTAAAGCTCGATCAACGGTTAAGAATTATAATAATTATCTTTGGTTTTACTTTACAGGGTCTTGCTTTTGAAGCTTTGGTTGCCACTTGCTTTCCTGGAAGTGAAGTTCCTGCTTGGTTTAGTCATAGAGCTTCTGGAGCAGTGTTGGATCCTGAGCTCGACATTGGAGTAAAAGTGGGTTTGTTGGAATAGCTCTATGTGCTATTGTCTCATTTACGGACCACAAAATTCAAAACAGCAACCTCCAGGTGAAATGCATGTGTAAGTTCAACAATACTGAGACATCCTCTAGCTACTGTAACTGTCATGTTGGAGGTTTATCCGAGATAGGCGACGAGGAACGTACAATTAATTCGACTCATGTGTTCATCGGCTACACCAATTGGTTGAATATCAACAAATTTCAAGAAAAGGATGGCGATAAAGAATGTGTTCCTACTAAGGCTTCCATTAAATTTGAAGTGACAGTTTTAGCTTTGTTTATGAACTGGCGAAGTTACGAATTAGAAGTACTGGCGAAGTTACGAATTGTGAGGTACTGAATTGCGGTTTTAGCTTTGTTTATGAACCTGGTTCTTGGGAGGCAAGCTTAAGGACAGAGGTCTTGGAACAAGTTGAAAATAGATGGTTGGGTCTCTTGAGAAGAATAATAAGGGTTTTTCAATTATGATTGCAAGTTGTGGAGCAACTACAACGAGCGATGATAAAATAAACTCAATTGTGAAGCAAGCTGTTATATGTAGCTCTCTTATCTACTAGTATTTTTGTAACAAGAACCTGATCGTTTATATATGTCACACATTGTCTAAGATTTTGTTTCTCAGTCTCAAAACAGAGTCGGGTACTAAACTTTTGAAAGTGTTGTTGTTCAAAAATTCATTCATAAGTAGTAAGAGAAAGTTGTAAAATCATTCTGATCGTGTCAGTCTTCTTTCATCTCTCCCCCTCTTCTTTAATTATTTTTTTTTCATTTTCTATTTTATTCCTTTTTCATTTATGTATGTTATATACAGATAAAATATTATATTATCTATAATACATTATCAGCACGAATAAGCTTTCAAGCCAACGATGTTTATACCGGTTCAGATCCAACAAAGTAAAGTACACATTTTTTATTTTGACTCATAAATTTATGTTTATATATATAAATATTATAAACATCGTGAGACTATGCCTTATCCAGATTAATCGTAATATAGAATAAGTTCTGCCTCTATTAAGATAAAATAAAATAAAAAGCTATGTTTTTTTTTGGATTGATCGTAATATAGAGGAGGTTCTGTCTCTGTTACGATAAAATAAAATGCTATATATTCTTTCCAAATTGATCTTTATATAAGGTAGGTTCTGCCTCGTCCTCGATCAAATAGAAATTTATGTCTCATTAAGTAAATGAAAATCAAGCTTTTTGAATTCTTATATGGAAGACTATACCCCATGAATTCTTATATAGAAAGTTATGACTATAAACTTATTTTTATGAATTTATTTATTTAATTATTCAATTTAATTTAAATAATAAATGTATGTGTTATACTGATAATTTATGAGGCACATGTCAATGTAATATTAGACAGTGCAAAAGTAATTGGAAAGTCCAGATAAGCTAGTCTCTCGACTTCCAAAATTATAAATTTTATTATCGATCATGCCTTATATTCTCCAAAAGTCTGGAAGATACTTGTTGAAGTTTTAAAGATATTTTGTCTTATTGATAATTATAGAGAGACTATAAATAAAAATATAATTGTATATCTTTGCATCACATCGAAGAGAGAACATATATTGGAAATTTGTCCATGTTATTCTCTGCATTATATTGCACAAAGATATATATATATATATATATATATATATATGATTGCATCACATGTTACTATAAACTTGAAGTTTACTTGTACATTTGAAATTTTTAATAAAGACTTGGACATTTTGGTTCAGTCATGATGCGAAAAATTGTGCAAAATGCTAATAGTCATTCATTGGAAAACCATAAGAGTTTTCAATCTAATAAGTTTACATGTGATGCATGTTTTCAAAGAAAACTCATAATTTCACCATCACCAACCAAAATTAGGGAATGAATCTCTAGTATTCTTATAGAGAATACATTATGATATATGTGGATATATTGTTTCCTCTTTGCGGGCCATTTTGATAATTTATAGTATTGATAGACGTATCTAATAGCTGGTCATATGTGTGTTCGTTGACAATACAAAATACGGCTTTCGCATGATTCATTTCCCAAATAATTAGTTTGAGAGCATTATTTCATGACTATGCCATTAAAAAGTCAAGCTTGATTGAATTCACTTCACAAGCATTTAAAGACATTTATATGTCAATGTGAATCGATATTGAACATCTAGTTTCTCATGTTCAAAATGGCATGGCTGAGTGTTTAATAAAATTTTCAAAAATTAAATAAATGTAGTATCGAATGTTCAACTACAATAGAGACATGCATGTATATGATTATATTGTGCAAAAGTAAAGATGGCATAAATGATAGTAAACATAAGATTTACTAATTGATTAAAGTATAACATAACCGGTTATACAATCCCAATCAATCAATGATATTAAAGATCATTGAAAATATGTGCTAAATAAACATAAATTTAGCTTTCAAGCCTCACATGTTTACCGATCATCCACCAAGGTAACATTTCATTTGTGTTAAATTATTTAAATTTATGTTAATTTCATTTAAATTTATATATTATTAATGGAGTGGAATGTTATACATGCTCCTTGATTCTATAGTAGGCTATGCCTCATGAATCATATGGAATTAAGCCAAATCACCATTTTTTATTTTTAATTAAAAAAAAACTTAACCCCCAAATATTACTCTTAAATATAATCGATATATAAATAAATCGGTCCAAGATGAATGGATACCATAATCTTGAGAAAGAGTATTAAGATTCCCACATGATTTGATGCATAATACTTCACTCATCATGAGTGATTAAATATGTTATTGATCATAGTGTGATTCAGTTCGAGATGAATGTACTAGAAGAGTCATCATCTCGAGGGGAAGAATTAAAGAATCTCACATCGACCGTAAGTTAGTAATTTTGGTGAGTTTACTCCTGAAATCTATCACTTATTGTACGTCGATTAGAATAAAATGAGACATCCATAAGATGATGTCCACACTCAAAATGAGCTTTGCTGAATTGTTCATAAAACAAATCCAAAGGATTGCAAAACGATATATAATTTCTATGTGTTTGCATGGAACATACAGTTTTGCATGTAACAATAATTTTACATATAAAGCCAACAAGTTATAACAAATATCTCTCATGTAATTCATTCATGGTTCGAGATATGATATATATCGTTTAGAACTTTATAGGTGTGTGATATATATATTATGAAAGCTCCACCACACCACATAAAAATAATATTCAAAGAGAATAAAATATATATTGTTAGAGATAAATCTCCACTTTAATAATAAGTCATCATTCAGATATGTGCTTATTGAAACATTTGCATATCATTATTTTGATGATAAATTTTCTCCCATTATAATGGAGAGTTGAATAGTTTTGAGTCCTTGAAAAAATGATTATGAACTTAAAGTATAAAAGTTCAGAGGATCACTATTCTCATATATTGCAAATCAAACATCTGATGAATGAGATTTCATGAATAAATTATCATTATAGATCCTCATATAAATAAATATGAACATAAAGTTCAGAGGATAATTCATTCTCATATTCCAGCTGAAATGCTCCATATATGTCCATGAAGGACTATGTCTATGGCGATATACTACTTTAGTTCTATAAATATAGAAAATCCTCAAAAAGTAAAAAGAGCAAGTAATAAGAGGATTAGACTTCTAAAGAGGAGCAATAGACCATTGACATATGGTTAATATATAAGCATGTACATGAATAAAATCATTATTAATGATCAATGATAACAGAGATCTCGATTAACCATGTCACTACGGGAAATATGGGACCAAAGACAAAATCACTGTCGACAATGTAAATTATATAACGCGTGCGATATAACTAATGAGGATCATGAATCTCTGCCATATGTGATGAGTGTTGAGACTCCGCTATTTAGATAAGCGTTGAGACAAAATATTGGCCGATAAATAAAAGAGGTAGCAAAGTCTATATTAAATTCGTATACAAATAAGAAATTTTGGAGTAATAGTCAAAGCATCAATAGGGTATTATGATATATAAAACAAAATGGTATATCGTGCCAGTTTTTTTAAATACCCGATAAATAAATTTTTGATAAAACACTTGAATTGCGCCTGAAAGGAAATGCTTATAGAGCTTAATACCTGAAAGATATATGATATCATAATTATTTTGCCGGAGAACTTTTAAGAATGATGTTTTGAGGGAAATCGGTCAATTCATACCCAAACATATCCATTAAGTACAAATCATACATGAAGTATAACAATGGGAGAATTTATACCTAAAGATATCAATTTGACAAAATTCATACACGAACTATAAAAATTTGATCAATTCATACAAATAGAGGTGACTATACATTTTAAACTGATGACATGTCAACGATTAGAGGCGCTGACCCGCACTATACCAAGATCATTCCCCGATGTCGGCTAGCATAGAACCAACCCTCACAACTAAGAAGCCTTACTACCTTTTCTAAAAGCAAGAATAACAAGACCTATAAACCACCCTCTAAGAATCCCCAACAATCCGCTCAGCAGAAGCTACTATAATCCAAAGAAAAACAAGCACATAACAGGCACCCTAACAACTCACACACACCGGGAGAAACAGAAGGAGCCCGGAGAAGTTGTTATTAATGAAAACAAAATCTGTAGGAATATGGTGTCTTTAGGAGTGGTTGGGTTATGAGAGGGTATATACGGTTAATCTGGTGGGTTTAAGTGGAGGCTTACTGAGGTTCATCCCTGATTAAGTCCCAGATGAACTGAGGCATAATAGTATGAAAAACAAAAATAGTTGTGGTATAATAATAGTATGGGCCAAATTGTGAGTTGAAAATTATAAACCTCGAAGATATAGGCCTAAATTTGTTGTATAAATATATATACACTAGGGTTCCCGGCGTCCCCAAATGGTTTAGGAGGCGCAGCTAGTCATGAGTAAGCGGCTGCCAGGCCGAGGTATTCCTTTAAGAGGCACATTTGGTTCCTTCAGAGGTTGGCCGTACATAGATGGAAAACCTCTCCCTGTCCAAAATCGTAAGTTTCCAACAACGATTGGTCTGTGTGGCGACTCTAATAAATTTGATATTTTGGTTATATACTCTACTTTCTTTTCATATATGAATAACTGAACTGAGAACCGAATAGATAGCCAAAATACTCAAAATACAACAATATACCTAAAAATATAAATAATATATAAATTTGATATAATCCATTTACCCTATAATTATAAGCCCAAAAATATAAATTATTTTTAGACCAAAATAACCAAAATACCCAAAGTAACCAAAATATTTAAAAATTCTTAGTTATATTTGTGAAAATTCAATCAAACGTTATTTGTATTTAAACCAATTTTTATTCATTTTCCCGATATTTCATGTAGATAAAACTGACTCAAACTGAGATGAAACCAAACATAACCAAAAATATAAATACCCAAATAGATCATAGGCTTCTAAACCTGATATACGTGAATGAAACCTAAACGCCCAGCCCTAGTGTGAGATCTGAACAAATGAATCAAATAATTGACGGCTATGATCTCGCTCATATATATATGCGAGACATTTTTGTGGCAAGATCTTTGTTGTCTCTTTGATGTCCTCTTGTTAAGATCTTATCTTATTTCCCAAAAGAATATCATTTCCTTCTCGCACCACTCGCCAAAAACCTTCACCATTCATTGGCTCTTGACGTTTTCTAACAACATCATCTTGCTCAACTCTTCCCTCACATCTCTCGATTTGATTCCTATCTTGGAATTTATACCTGAAGATATTTGGTTTTCGCAGCTTTTTTCTTTTCAGTCATCAGATTCTCATCCACCATCATCTTTAACCTCTAACGGAAGTCCACCGCCTTGCTCTATCATCTGGATCCAGATTAGTTTATGAGACTTAGCTCCGCATAAGAAACACTCTCTGAGTAGATTTTTGCCTTTTTTTTTTTTACTTACTCTCTTTGGGAGAGAACAATTATAGTGTCTCCCTTTGCGAAAGTTTTTTACACACTTTTTCTTCCCTTATGGAGAACATTCCCTTAAATTTTTATGTCCAAAAGATGTTGTTTCTTCGTTTCTTCAACCAAGAATATTATGAATTTTCTAACCAATTTATTATTTTTGTGCCAATTATATGTAACTTATGTTGACAAATTAGACAAAAATTTACTCTAAATTTTATTTAACACCTAACCAATTAGAATAGTAAATTAGGTTGGATTATTAAAAACAAATTTTTTCGTTCAAATAATTAGAATTTAGAAGTGTATTAAAAATATAATTATTGGAGTTTAAATAATCTAAAAATATAATTTTGAGAAACTAAACAGATTTTGCTATATAGCTTAATAAACAGTTTATGTAACCAGCACTATGACTTCTACAATGAGTCAAGATCAGCTTTTAACTCAAACTAACACAGTTATTGTGAAAGCTGAAATTTTTAAACCCCCAAACATTATCTAATCACTAAACCACAAGCCTAACATCAGATTAAATAACTCTGATTTGAGTTTAGATAAGTACATACCCGAACAATCTCTTCGTAAATCTCGTCGTCGATTTCTACAGTAGTAATAACCTCTTCAACATCACCCAGAATCATATTCAAATGCTGATCAAAAGCCTGCCAAAAAAAAATCACATCAAATTGAGCTACTAGGAATCTTGAAAATTAACAAGATTCACTTGATTCATCGAAAATGAGGTTTTGTACACCAATTAGCTTGCTTTCGAAATTGAAACTCTATAAAATAGGTAAAAAATTCACAATTCATTATCCGCCAATCACATATATGTGTTCTCCAACTGTAACCAACGCATATGAGAAATATTTTCTCCATGACTTTAAAAAAAAACATATGAGAAATATTTTGTCTGATAATGTGCCCGATGTCTTTGTCTCCTTGTATAATAACAGCTGGTCAAAGATTTGGTCATTTCACTCATATTCTTTGCGTTATATTTCTGCCATAAACAAAACATAATAGACTAAGGGACTTAATCCGGTCGGGTTTGGAAGAAGGGATTTAATCTTGACTTCAAATATGTAGATAAAAACTTGTTAGACATTCATGTACAGTTTGGGGTAATGGAATTTTGTTTGATACATGTGTATATGGAGATCCAGAGCCTAGAGGTCGAGCTAAAGTGTGAGAGAGACTTTAAAATTTTAGAATTCTAAGAAAGGAGTGTTGGTGTATCTTAGGCGATTTTAATGATATGTTTCATGATGGAAAAACAATTTGGAGGACCTAAGAAAGGTGGTGCATCTTTTTTGCCCTTCAAGGACATGATCAGTAATTGTAAGATGTTTAAATTATAATTAAATGGTAATAGTTTTACTTGGGGTAGTATAAGGCATAAGATGTCGATACAAAGCAAGCTGGATAGAATGGGAACGAAAAACACACAAAAATATACTTATGTAAAAGCAAACTGTGGGAAGAAAATGTTAAAGAAATTAATGGATGTTAGGCCTAACATAAAGTCCCTTTCCTGTAATGACTGCTCCAACTCAAAGTGGAACATCCATTAATTTCTGGAATTGAGCTTTCATGATGTCTGATTAGCCAATTCTCTAATATGTGTACATGTTTTGGTGATTAATAAAGGAGATCAGAGTTTCATACTTATCAAATGGTGTGGTGAAGCTGCGACAAACGAATTTGAAGAAATTCAGCAATCGCGGCAATGTCGAAGAAACTATTATTATCCCTGATCCAAGATTCGCCGGCATTTTTAGATGATTCGCCTGTCGATCGTGTTGAATTCGCCGGTTTCGTTGATCGCGTGTCAACGGTAACGTGCCAAGTGACGAAGCTGCAAAAGGATAATGCCGAGATGAAAAGCACTATGGATCTTGTGCTTCAGAAGCTGAATACGATTGCGAAGAATCAAAATTGAGCTGTATCTAGCCATACGGTTCAAAATCTATCCCCAAAATTTGACAATCAGGTACCATTCTCAAACTCGGAACCTGTAGTTAGGGATGAGGATAGGGAACAGTGAGATCAGTTGTTGAAACATGTAGATTTACCAATCTTTACTGGTATGAATCTGTTTGGGTGGATTGCTAGAGTAGAGCGTTAAAGTCGCATTGCTCAATTCTCTGAAACTCATTTGTTAGATCAAGTTTCGGTGAGTCTAGCTGATGATGCGTTGGGATGGTATAATTGGGAGTGTAATAGAACGCCTTTTCTGAGTTGGAAGAACTTTAAAGCTCGAATACTATTGCGTTTTGGTAATCTGCGAGTTAATAGACCAAGTTAGAGTTAGTTTTGTATCAGACACTCTGGTTCAGTGGGGGATTTTGTGAGGAATTTTGAAGAATTATCAGCTCAGGTCAGTGGTCTCGATGACAATATGCTGGAATGAATATTTTTAAATGGCTTACCACATGATATGCATGAATTGGTTTTTATGAGGAAACCAACATCGTTACCTGAAAAGATTGTTGTGGCTTTATCCATGGAAGACAGTCAGATGAGAAGATCGATGAATGCATTTGGTCAATGGAAACAGTCAGACACGAAACTTGTTTATCCATTTAACAAACCAAGTTCAGGTGGGACAACTTCGGGGAATTCTAAACCAGGGCAACATAACTCAGTTACATGGCAAAACAAGACAGTGAACTTGCCATTGTAGAGACCTCAAAAGAATCACACAAAGGCGGAGTTCGATGATATGAGGAAGCGCAGAATTTGTTTCAAGTGTTACAGACCATGAGAAAAATTTCATAATTGTCCTTCAAAGGAGTTACGGGTTTTAACAGTTTTGGATGAATTTGTTATGGAAGTACTACAAGATGAGGAGTATGTAGAGGCTCATGAGGATAATCCACCAGTGCAATGTATGACCTTATCTTTTAGTTCGTTCATGGTTATTTCTTCCCTAATGAAGACTAAGATGAGAGGAATGATTAGACGAGGTGAAGTATTGTTTATGATGGACAGTGGAGCTACTCATAATTTTATAACTCCAACTATGGCAAAACGATTGAAGTTAGCAGAATCAACAACTGCAAATCTTAATGTCTTATTGGGGACTGGAGTCATGGTAAAAGGTTCAGGCATTTGTCATAAGGTCAGTTTCACAATCCAGCGATGGACATTCACTACGGATTTTATCACCTTAGATATGGGTCAAGTTGACATTGTATTGGGAATTCAATGGCTTAGAACTTTGGGAGACTATAAAGTGAATTAGGATACTCAAGAATACTCGTTTATGTATCAAGGTCAGGAAGTGAAGTTAGTGGGTGAAACCATTGTCTGAGGATGATTTGAATGTAGAATTCAAAGAGCATTCGGTGTTAGCGAGTGCAACAGTCAGTATACCACGAGAGGTAGAGGAGATTTTGACATTACACTCGCATGTGTTTGCTGAACCAACCAGTTTACCACCATTGAAGGGAAGAGAGCATGCCATCAACTTGTTACCAGGAATATGAGCGGTGAGTGTTAGACCATATCGTTATCCCCATGCTCAGAAAGAGATAATGGAGACAATGGTAAACGATATGTTGGTAGCAGGTACTATTAGGCGGAGTTATAGTCCTTACTCAAGCCTGGTGCTTTTGGTAAAGAAGAAAGACTGGTCTTGGTATTTTTGTGTTGACTATAGAGCTCTAAATAGAGCTACCATCCCAGACAAGTTTCCAATACCAATCATTGATCAACTTTTGGATGAGCTTGAAGGTGCCAAAGTTTTTTCTAAGTTGGATTTGAGGTCTGAGTATCATCAAATTCGAATGAAGGAAACAGATATTGAGAAGATGGCTTTTCGCACACATGATGGTCATTATGAGTTTTTAGTCATGCCTTTTGGTTTGACTAATGCTCCAGCCACCTTTCAATCTTTGATAAATGAGATTTTCAGGCCTTATCTTAGTTCATTCATTCTGGTTTTCTTCGATGATATTCTTGTTTACAATGCTAATGAGGAGGAACACTTAGAGCACTTATTGGTGGTGTTGAGATTTTTTGAAAACCATCAATTATTTGCCAACAAGAAGAAGTGTATGTTTGCGAGGTATCAGATAGATTACTTGGGACATAATATTTAGGCTGATCCCGAGAAAACCATGGCCATGAAGAATTGGCCTTGTCCTCGAACTGTTAAGGAGCTGAGGGGTTTCCTCAGATTGACAGGGTATTATAGAAAGATTATTCGTGGATATGGCATGATTGCAAGACTGTTGTCAGAGTTGTTAAAGAAAGATAACTTTGTGTGGAGTACACAAGCAGACTTGGCATTTAAGGCGTTGAAGAATGCTATGAGTACAGCTCATGTGTTAGCTTTACCAAACTTTTCAAAGGTATTTGTGGTTGAAACTGATGCATCTGGTTTTGGGTTAGGAGCAGTGTTGACGCAGGACAAGAAGCCAATAGCTTTCTTCAGTTATGCTCTTACACCTAAGGAGCAATTGAGATCAGTTTATGAGAGAGAGATTATGACTATCATGTTAGCAATACAGAAATGGCAACATTATTTGTTAGGTCATCATTTCGTGGTTCACTCTAATCATAAGAGCTTAAAGTTTTTGTTGGAACAACGGGAGATCACAATGGATTATCAACGTTGGTTGCAAAAGCTTCTGCCTTACGAATTTGAGATATTGTATAAACCAAGAATAGAGAATAAAGCTGCAGATGGATTTTCTCGTATTCAGTACTCAAGTTTACAAGTCAAAACTCCAGATTTCTTTGCTTTGACGATTCCATCAGTTTTACAACTTCATGACATGTATCAGGAGATCAATGAGAGTTTACAGATACAGGAATTGAAAAGCAAAGTGATTCAAAATACGCAAGAAATGCGAGGATATGTGATAAAAGCAAGCTTGGTGTGGTATAAAGATAGACTAGTTTTGCCTAAAGATTCAAAGTTTAAAGCACTCATCTTACAGGAGTATCATTCAGGTTTACTGGGGGGTCACTCGGGAGTTTTAAAAATATTGAAACGCGTTCATCAGTCTTTTTATTGGACAGGTATGTTGAAAGATATCCATATATTCAACCCTGTCTCTAGCTGGCTTATTACAACCTTTGCCAATTCCGAATAAGATTTGGAAGGATGTGAGTATAGATTTTGTGGAAGGATTACCTACATCACAAGGACAGAATGCGATTATGGTGGTTGTTGACAGGCTGAGTAAATATGGTCACTTTGTTGGGCTAAAAAATCCTTTCCATGCGGTCGATGTCGCCAATGCTTTCAACAAAGAGATAGTGAAGCTTTATGGATATCCTGGTTCAATTGTTTCGGATAAAGCTAAAAAATTTCAGAGTACATTTTGGATGGATTGTTTCAAACAGGTGAGTACCAAACTGAAGTATAGTACCGCGTATTGTCCATAAACGGATGGTTAAACTGAGATATTGAACAGATCATTGGAAACATACCTTCATTGTTATGCGTCTACTCACCCCCGGACTTGGGCTCGTTTCTTATCGTGGGATGAACTATGGTATAACACATCGTATCATACTTCGTTGAAAACATCGCCCTTTAAGGTGGTGTATGAAAGGGATCCTCCAACGATATTGAGGTTTGAAGAGCATTCCACCAAGAACTTTGAATTGGAGCAGTCATTACAGGAAAGGGACTTTATGTTAGGCCAGATTAAGTCTCATTTGATCCATGCTCAGCAAATGATGAAGAATAATACAGATAAACACAGGCGTGCTGTGACTTTTGAGGTTGGGGATATGGTTTATTTGAAACTGAGGCCTTATCGTCAAGGTTCAGTGGCAAAACGTTTCTGCCAAAAGCTCGCAGCCAAATACTATGGACCATTTGAAATCATTGATCGAGTCGGGAAGGTGGCGTATCGATTGGCTTAACCTCAGGAATCTAGGATTCACCATGTTTCTCAAATGAAGTTGGTGTTGGGTTCACATCACCAGGTTAACCCGTTACCTATTCTTGGCTCGGAAGTTGATAGTTTTGTGCTGATTCCAAAGTCGGTATGTGAAAAGCATGTGAAAATAATGAGCTGGAGGAAGTGGCACGTGTGGGAGTAAATGAAGTAACAAACTCGTGTGAAGACTTGACACGTGGGAGGGAAGAGTAAGGGAAGCTGAGCTTCATTAGCTTCATCGAAAAAGAAGATTCAGAATGAGGAAGCTAGTGAAGCGAGTGAAGATCACGCAAGGTGATGAGTTTTATAGATTCTTTGATTTGGATTGTTGTTGCGATTGTTTGTTATTCATTTTTAGTATAAATATCTTCCTCAATTGTTTAGAGGATTTATGTATGAAGATCGTGATGTGCAATTTCTGGAATTGAGCTTTCATGATTAATAAAGGAGATCAGAGTTTTATACTTATCAGCAAGTAACTATTGAAGTATATGAATTCTTTGTGCTGGGAGCCTTCTAACAGAGTATAATTATTCACAATTGTGCATGCTTCATAAGATATATTTTCATCTTATTAGTCTATGTTTTGTGTTGTACAAAATAATCTTTAAGGTTATGATAAGAAGACTTCAACCTTTTCTTAGTGAGATTGTGTCTCCAAATCAGCCAGCCTTTGTAGCTAATAGGCTCATCTAGGATGATATATTGGTGGTACATGACAGGAAAATGGTCAATTTCAACGTCAACTATTTTCACTGTGCTTTTTCATACATCAACTAAGAGCCAGATGTATGAGTCAGATGCAACATGACATATACATCAACCTCAACTACCGAGTCAAATGCAACATGACATATATTTTGTTGAATCAGATGACATGCACTGGATCTTAATTGGTGTATGAAAAAGTACCATAAAAATAGTTGGCGTTGAAATTGATCATTTTCCCGGTACATGAGGTTATACACGGGTTGAGGACTCGGCCGACTATTTCCAAACAGTTAATGACTATCAAATCTGACATGTTAAAGACATATGATAGAGTAAAGTAGAGTTATTTGAAGGCACTCTTGTCTACACTAGGAATTCATCAGAAATTGATCTATTGGGTAATGCAGTATTTATGTGTCTCTAGTGTAACTTACATTATCTTGATTAATGACTAGCTAGCCACATGGAATGATTTATTTAAAATAGTGGTTAAATTTTAATAAAAATTGGTTAAATTTTTTATAATATAACGAAAGACTTTTGGATATTTCAAATATTTTGGTATAAAAATAACTAATATTTTCAGGTTTGTAATTGTAATTTGGGTATTTGGGTTATTTCAAATATATTTTGGATAAATATTTTTATTTCAGAAATCAAATCAGTTCTCGGTTTGATTCCGGTTCGGTTTTATTCTTCGAATATAGTAGTGCAAAGTTCATTCGAGTATTTATGTAGATTTCGGTTCGTTTCGATTTCTCTCATTTCAGATCAGTTTGTTTATTTGGATCTGGCTATCCGGGTATTTCATCCGGTCCTAGTGAAAAATAGTTAAATATGAAAATTGTGTGGGTTAGTTGGTTAGATTTAATTAACAAGTTTATTTCTGAAATATTATTCATTTTTGGGTTAATTGAAAAAATATGAGAATTGAAAATGTAAAAAAATTGGCTGATTTAGTTTAAATACATAGATAAGTTCAAAATTAATAAAGTGGTAGTGATTTTTCATTAATTAGTTCTCTTTCATCTTATAATTTTTTTTTCCCAAAATATTCTTACGCAATTTTAACGGTTAAATAGTTTTTTAACGATAAAATATTTGGGAAGATATAACTCTAGTTTTAGACGGTTAATAATTTTGCTAACTTGATTTATTATCTTTAGACTCTGGTTTCATTAATGATCAATAATATTATCACAATATAATAAGTTGTTTTGTATCATTTTAATTAAATTTGTACACTATAAAATACACATATTAAAAAAAATTATTATACCATCACAATGAAAGTATTGACATACTGTTTATTTACTTAATACAAACTAAATTTTAATAATTAAATATATAAAATATTAAGGAGATAAAAATTTATTAACAATAATATATTAATATTTAACTGATATATATCACGTCAACAAAATAATTAACCGTATAAAATAGTATTTATCTCCTCAAAATATTCAATCTTTAAAAGTATGCTTAACCGTTTTAATTCTAATAGAGTACTTTAGTCCAAAATTTTATGAGATAAGAAATAACTAATTAATGAAAAATCACTATCATATTTTTTATTTTTCAATAATCTGTTGCTATACACTGCAATTTCCTTAAAAACTTTTGATGAAAAGTAAAAACAATAATTTTGTGAGAAACATAAAAAAATGATAATTTTGTTTTTGTATGGTTTGCTTCAAATTTCCGTTAAAAATAAAAATAAAATAAAGCTTAAGAATATCTTTTGGCCTTTATATATTTATTAACCGGGATATAAACACTCAGGAAAACGAATCTTTAGCCAAATCTCCGATTACTCGAGTCTGTTGTTACTTCTAAATCGAAGATTGGATTAAACCCTAATTGCTGCTTCGTCGAGTCTTTCTTCTTCGCGATTTACTCCAAATTCATCTCTATTCACTACAACTTTATCTCCATTCCAATCGGAGACGGTGGTGGTTCGCCGGCGACGTTTCTTCCTTCTTCCGGTGTGTCTTGTCTTCGTTCATGAAAGATTTTGACGGAACCAACCTTTCTGAGGAAGAAGGTCAACAGAGCGATGTTCAAATTTGCCGTGACTATCGCATAATTCTGCAAGAGTAACTCCAATTTGATCTTTAATCAGTACAAGTTCATCTCTATTCCAATTGGGATCTCCATTTCAAATCGGAGACGGTGGTGGTTCGCCGGCGACGTGTCTTCCTTGTCGCTTTTTCAACGCCGTTTCTTACTTCTTCCGGTGTTTTCTTGGTAAATTCTTTGAAGATTCATTTGTATATTTCTTCCTTTGAACTTTCTCTTTGACAATTAGGATTAGGATTAGCTTAGGTCATGTCGTCTTATGATTATTGTTCTGATTTCTTATGATTTGGATCAGATTGAAGAAAAGCAATGAACTTTGTTCCTCCTCAGTTCGTGATAGTCCAATGCCGACTTACTGTTCCCAGAGTCAGCCATCTCATTGACCTCATCAATTCATGGTCAATGAACAGCATTGAATACGATCAAGGAGTTGTTGTGTATCGTGACTTGTTTTGGGTTCCGGGTTCTCTTGAACCGATTGCTCCAGTTAATGGTGGAGGCGGGGACAATGGTGGTGGCTTTGGCGGTGGTGGAGGTGGCTTTGGCGGTGGAGGTGGGGGTGGGGGTGGTGGATTTGGGGGTGGGGGTGGTGGCTTTGGTGGTGGAGGTGGTGGAAATAATCAGCAAAATAATGAGCAAGCGCTTGGTGGAGATGCTGTGGTACCTGATGTGGTTGATGTTGTCTATGATGGAGGAAATGAAACTGGACAGAACTTCTTAAACAAGAGAAAGAGAAAGATGGAACAGACTACGATTCAGAAGAAGCTGAAGATGAAGCAGGAGTAGAAGAGAAGACTTTGAAATATCAGAAGCAAATGTAGAAAAAAAGTATATTGTATGTTTTTTTTTTTTTTTTGGTTTCTTGCTCTGTTTCTTGGTTTGATTTATAGAAACCGAAACAGAGTTTCATTCTTTGGGTTGATGAAAAAGTTTAAAACTTTCAACCAGAAAAAAAGGGAAAATTTTGATTTCAGAAGACCTTTTGTTGTAAAAAGATTTGTCTTCATTTAGTTTTGTATTGTTATGTTACAGTCTTTGGAGTACTTAGTGAATTTTGAATGTTGGTTTATGCAAAAAGATTGAATGAAGATAAAGTGGCGTTGGAGTTTCCAATTGGAGCAATGAAAGATATTGAGAATATTGTTGGTGTGGCCAAGAAGTTCTCTCCAAATTAAGGAAAGAAACGATCTTGAAGATAACTCAAGATAAGGAAGGGTCAATCTTCATTATTAGAAAGTGAAAATATAATCTGCAGCCATTGAGAAGTTTTCTGAGAAACTAAGGAGAAATAGTTTTAGGGTTCTTTGGTGATTGAGGAAAAAGCAATAGTCATCGTGTGGACTAGTTGCTGTGAGGTTTTTTGGTAGTTAGGATTCATCAAGTTGATCTCCATTCCAATTTGATCTCCAAATCGGGGAGGTGTCTTCCTTGTTCCGGTGTCTCTTGTGTGCCTTTTTGTAAATTCTTTGAAGATTCTTCTTTCTTCCTTCAAAGTTTCTCTAGATAAAGCCTTTTTGACTATTACGATTAGGTCATGTCTTATGATTATTGTTCTGATTTGAGATACTCTTTTGATTTGGATCAGAAGATAAGCAATGAACGGCTTTTGGGGTGGCTTTGGTTGCATCTTATGTGGCGGCTTTGCGGGTGGCCTTGGTGGGAAATGATGTGGTTGATGTTTCGGATAATGTAAGAAATGAAGCCGTAGATGAAACTAGACAGGACGACCTAAACAAGAGAAAGAGGAAGATGGAACATAAGAAGATTCAGAAGAAGCTGAAGCAAGATTAGAACTTGGAAAATCAGAAGCAAATGTAAAAAAAAAAAAAAAAAAGGTATATGTTAGTTTATTTTTTGGTTTGATTTATAAAAACCGAAACAGAGTGTCATTCTTTCTTTGGTTTGATGAAAAAGTTTTAAACTTACAACCAAAAAAAAGAAAAAATTTTGATTTCAGAAGACCTTGATTTCACTTAGTTGTGAAAAGATGAGTCTTTATTGAGTTTTATGTTACAGTGAGTAACTTTGTGAATTATGAATGTTGGTTTATTTATGCAAAAGAATCTCCTTTTTTGTAGTTTAAAAACATGAAAACCAAAGAGTTTAACAAATTATGAGATTTAAGAATCACGGACAACAATGATTTACAATGTGAACATTAGAAACTCTACCCAAATTACCAAAAGATAAAAAGAAACCAATTGACACAATTATGAAAAATCAAACCAGTTTTTGTATATAGATCAAACATCAACAAACAAGATTTGTAACTTGTATAGTATCATAGTTCTTTATTCAGCATGCATGTCCATTGAAGAATCAATAGATCCTGGAGAGTTAGATCCCCTATTCACTTCACTGCTTCTGGTTGTGCCACCAGATATGTAGCCTCCCTGCGGAATTTGGTAGTTCTGGAGACTCCGGCGTATCGGGCTTGAAAGGGCGTTCGAGAAAACCGAGTTCTTCGCCTGGTTCTCACATTGCTCAGACCGAAGAACTGGAACAGCTGTTGGGCAAGAGGTACCTGAAGAGGCCATGATCCCCGAATTAGTGACATGCATTGCTGGTTGAGATGGCGGCGCTCTTGGAGACATTGGAGGCTCCTCTATGCAACATTCGAGCTCGTTCTACAAAGGGAAACCAAAACTCAATCAAGAACAAGAAACAGATACTGACCAGAAATCCATATTAGATTAGATAGATGGAGATGATACGAACCTGAATGTAATTGATTATATCCATAGGTGTCACTCTTGACCCTCCTTCTTGTTGCCTCCATATCCATTGGTACAGCTTTTCCTGAAATATGGAGGACAAAGCAGGACATTCTCATAAGGGTCTATGGTTACCGTAATGGAGCTGCCACAGAGCTAATTGTGGATTAAGGGTGCATAAAACTAACAAGAGACACATATATTTTGATGTTTCTCTCTAACCATAAACCTATTTCACATATATATCTCGCCCAGCTTTTCGTCATTCAACTACAGGTTTTAAATCACAACACAATATTACTCTAGTCATAAATATCTTATATTTAAACAAATATAATCACACTCAATATAGTGAAAGAGACCGCTTACAAGAAAATGCTAACTCTATCATAATTTTACTACTGCTCAATTCATGTAGCTAAGAAGCACCTATACAGGACATATTAGCACTAGAGTTGAAACAAATGGGAGAGTTAGACAACAATGAGATGTTCTGAGAGTCGGGAAAGATAAAACCCTCAAGAGAGACTTTCACCTTGTTTCTTTTCCATCTTCAAGCTACTAATTTTCATATTCTAAACTAGAGTTCTAAAATGTTTAGATGGAGCACATTATAATAAAGAAAAGGTTTAGAGGATGTGAACAAATGTTGGTGATTGGGAATGAATGTGAGAAGAGAGTATGCTCTAAAGATATAACTAAGGACCAACTACAGTTTCATTCAAGCTACAGAAACAAACATACCACCAAGTATTTACTACCAATCAAAAAACCATTGAAAGCCAGAAAGTAAGATACATTCACATCTTTGGCTTTGGTTTCATTTGATTGGAGATGCAATGTCACAGACAAACTTTCAAACAAAGAGAGAAAAATAAAATTTAATGTTTGGACACAAGTCCAGAAGAAGAAATCATGAAAAACAATTGGAAAAACTACAAAAGAGATAATCTTTTCCCAGTGTTACAATTGAAATCAAGAAGGTCATAAGTAAACTATACAAGAAACACAAAAATCATTAGAAAAATTACATCTTACACTAAAATCAAAACCAAAACAATGCTTAGAGTCTTAAAGCTATGCTCAAGACAAATCAATTACATATATTGATTGTAAACTAATAACAGTACTACATAGATTAAGTAGAAATGACAAAAAAAATTAACAACTTCTGCTAACAAAATTAAAACTTGAATTAACATCTTAACTTAAAATCAAAGCAAAATTGAATTAACCTAATGGATAAAAATCATAAATTTTTTGCTTTACAAGAACAGTTCAAAGAGAGAAAGAGTAAAAGGATAAATCTTTACCAGACCATGGCGTTCACCGGCTTGAAAAGATAACTTCTGATGGTTCATGGACTGAGTATAAAGCTGGGATAAGGAATTAGCGGCGGTGCGAAAAGAGGCGTAAACAGTCCGATCTACCTCATCGAGGCTCGTGGCCGTAGATTTTCTCTTCTTCCCCATCCTTAATTGGCGTCGAATCGGATTTCGCCTAATGTTCAACGGCCACGATTCCGTCGGCGATGACGGATTCGTCGATTCGGAGATTGAGAAATAATAAAAATTATAAAGAGGGGAAATCGGCTAACAGAGACTCTTCTCACTTTATACGAAACGGTGAGAACCAACAAGGTTTTACTTTGGTCTTTTTTTTTTTTTTTTTTTTAATTTAATATGAAAATTTATCTTTCAAGAGAGGTTAGCAATTTTTACTAATTTTAATTACCTGACAACAACAACAAAAAAGGATATATGAGAGAAAATTAATAAAAGGTGTAGAGAGAAGAGGAGAAATTACAAATCTGTAAATGGATAAATACAATAGGTAAAGGATTAAACATAATATAATATAATATAAATATAAAGACGATTTTAGCTCAGTTGTTAGAGCGAAAACTGTAGTAATTGTGGAAATCTTTACAAAAAAGGGGTTAAACATATATATTTTTATTAAGGAAAGTAATCCATATTGTGTATTGGACTGAGTATTTCGAGAAATTTGAGTTTTAGTGACAAATTATGTGTTATTAAAACATGAATTTTAAAATATTTTTTAAAATTCAGTGTTATTGGATTAATGATTTTAAATTATACACTTAAATTTACTATTATTGATAACATGATTAGAATTTTATTTAAAAATTTCATATGAGATTTGACGGGATTTCCTAGCAAAAAATACAAAGAACCAAATCTCATAGTTTTAGGTGAGGTTTCAGAAAGTTTAATAAAAAATTATTTATTCACCAAAATTTTACCAAATCATCTCAAAACTCATTAAAACTCAAATCTCTCCAAATATTCAATTCAATACACCCCCTAAGTTTGACCCAAAAAATTTAGAAAAATCTCTGTGAATCTATTTTTTATAATATGAGTTTTTATTAAAGTTATAGATTGTTTTCCTATTTTTTTAAATCGCATAAGAATTCTTATTTACTTTTTTGGTTTTTTTTTCCAATGAGAAATTGAAAAAAAAAAAGATAGCATGAGAGCTAGAGATTCCAAAAGAAAAACAAAAAACAGTTAAAACTCCCAAAATTTTAATTTTAATGAAATTAGAAACTGAAAAATGTGGAATGAAGGATCTCTGAGACCATCTCCAATGGTTAGAACTTTTAAGAGTTTCTTAAACAAAAAAATATAATTATTTTAATAGAATTTACTGATATAATTAAACTTTAATTTAAACAAAAAAATTAAACTAATATATGAGGGACATGTGTCCATATGAATTCTTAAACAAGAAACTATGAGTTCTTAAACAATAACTTTAAAAACTCTTATTTTCTCTCTCACACACTTTTTATTTTTTTATTAATAAAAATCTTAAAAATCCCTCTTAAAAACTCTTCTTAGAACCTCCATTGGAGGTGCTCTCACAACTCAGTTAAGAGTGAACATCTATAAATCATATGTTTCTTATTTTATTTTTACTAATTTATTTTATGAGAATCAGATTTGATCTCTAACTCTTAACAACCAAGGATATTATAGCAACATACATATACACATATTTGAGTTGCAGTTCTGTAAAACGAAGTAAGGCGGAAATGGTTCGATGCACAATGTATGCAATAATTCTTTAGTCATACCCAAAGGTTGCAAAAGAGATTATCCATCATAAGACAGAGTGTTAACAACATGTCATGCACTTAAGTGGCATTAGCCTAATTGTGAACAAAACCAAAATTTTCTCCTTCTCTCCACTCATTTTCGGCATTAGCCTTCTTTATCTAGGCTTCTTGATATGTATTATCTCAAGTTTTCCATGTTCTTTATAAGTTTCATTCATAAATATCATATATTCGTCACTTATTTTCTTCTCTTTTAAACTTATTTTATCACCTCTTCGTCAAAACCCTTTTCAACCCTTTTGTCTTACTTCTTAATCTTTTTTCTTCTTGGTCCTATTATATTTTTTAGTCTTTGAGGTTTCTCATCTATCTCAAAAACGATGACCTTGAATCGTTATTAATCACTCTGTGAGTCTTTCTTTCCCTTTGTATGTCGGAATTTTACCTCTTGTATGTGGAAATGTTTTTTTGATTAGGATATTAATAAATTCCACTACCTTTTCTTTCTTCATCTTTGTTCTTCATTGTTTCTCATCTCTTTCATATTTTTATTTACTTTTGGGGAGACAAGCTTTCTTCTGTGACATCTAAAGAAGTTTCCTTTGAACTCCTTTTGATTTATTGATTCGTTTATGATGATGTTCTTAATGATATCTATTGTGTTTCTTTGCATCATGAGCGAGTAGTTATATTCGTTGGGTTTTATGGGATGATTCGATGGGAATTCATGGTTCAATTCATCTAGGTTGTTGGATCTGATTTTCGTCTATTGTTTGAGTTTTCTTGGGACATCTTTTACCTAATGCATGTCGCTTGAATTGATCACCAAGCACTGAGCTAAGAGAATAGGAGCGCTATCCGCGTAAACCTACTTCTCTAAACTAGTGTTACTTAAGCTTCGCGTCATAACCTGTGTAAGTTGAGTTGTGGAGCTTTGTGAACTTATCGAACTTGTTTATTTATGTTGGTTGATGTATGCCGTTGCCTGCGTAAGTTGAGTAACAGTGTGTTGAGACTTAAGACTTTCATTCTGTGAACTATGGTTTGATTGTTTATTCGTGCTCGTAGTTGAGAACTTATGACTGAAAACATTTGCATATGCATCTTTCACTTGAATTGTTTAGAAACATGGAAACCCTGAGATGATTCCCAGAAAGCCCTACACCTTTCTCTTATTGTTTACAACCGACTTATTTACTTGCTTTCATTATTTCATCGCATCATTCATTCGAAAACCAAAAACAAACCCCTTTCATATTTTGTGTTAGTTTGATTTCTTTCATTGAATTCAATCCGCGTAGCTATTACTCTCTGTGGGATCGATAATCTTAAGTACTACAGTTGATTTACAGTGCACTTGCAGTTTGAAGAAGTTGTGTCATATTAAAGGAAAACTACACACACATCAAGTTTTTGGTGCCGTTGCCGGGGAGTATACAGCCTTTGAATTCGATAAGAAATCTCGTCTAAGATACTTTGAATTTTTCATTTGAATCTTTCAATTTTATTTTGCTTTTACTTCTTTGTTTCTCGATAACCTCTGTTTTCCCTTTTAGTTTTTGTTTGTGGATTCGCAGTGCATGACAAGGAGCCAAAACTCTGAAGCCGTGACTCCAATCCAAGACATTGATCGAGTAGAACGTGAACTTAGAAAACTTTGAAGACAACAACTCATGGCCGAGTTAAGAAACCAAGACCAAGGTGTCCTTGACATCGATCAACAAAACCAAGGTGCTGCCCTTGATGCTCGTGGACAGCCGATGCATGATGAGGATGATGATCCCATCTACAAACCTGCTGAAGCACAAGCCGACCCTCTGGAGGTCCGCAACCAAGCTCGTGAAGCTAATCCTCTAGACGTGGGAGACAATCTCAATGTTCCTCCTCACCAGCCTCCTAATGTCGCCAATGCACAACATCATGCTAATGTTGGCACTAGACAAGCTGCTTATGTGCACCCTTTGAGTTATGCCAATCTGAACCGTACGATTGCCGACTTTGATGTACCCAATCAGTATTCTTAAGACTGAGCTGCCATACGAGTACCTAATCCACCAAGACGTGACTACGAGATAAAACCTTAAATCATTGGTTTGGTGAAGCAAAACCAGTTCCATGGACTCTCCACGGAACATCCTATTGATCACATCGATCTCTTTGAAGAAATCTGCAATACAACAAGAACAAATGGTGTACTCGAAGACTATTTAAAATGTAAGCTTTTCCTTTTCTCTCTAGCCGACAAGGCTCATAGATGGTTAAAGTCTTTATCCTCTGGATCGATCACTACTTGGGAAGGATGTAAGTAAAAACAAAGTCAAGATCCAACTCTCTTAGGAACAAGCTTTAAAGCTTTCAACAAGGATTGGTCGAATCTTTCTATGAAGCATGGAAACGCTTTAAGGACTATGAACGTGATTTTCCTTGCCATGGTTTCAGTGGAGGTAATCTTCTAAGTACTTTCTATAGATTTTTACACCCCAAGTTTCAACTCTCACTCGACACGGCCAGCAATGGAGACTTCACTACAAAGACCGTTCTAGAAGGACGAGCTCTCATTGAAAACCTTGCTGCAAGTAGTAGCAACACTTGCACTGACTTTAATAGAATAATCCGTTCTAGTGATTCTGATGCTAAGCAGATCAGATCACCGAGCTTAAGAACATGATGAGCTAACTTCTAAGGAACCAACACCGTGCAGTCAATACAGTCAATGCTTGCGAGATGATTGACAATGGAAACAATGATGCTTTACAAGAGTTTAATGATTCATTCGATCAAGAAGAAGATGTTAATTATGTTGGTACTAAAGGATTCTATCAAAACCATGGATACAACACCAAATTTTGGAACAATTCTAACCTTTCCTATCGGAATCCGAATGTGGAGAACCCTCAAGATCAGAACAATCCACAACAATCAAAGCCGTTTCAAAACCGCTTTCAGAACAATAACTTTGGTGGCAACAACAACTTCCAGCCACATCCTCCTTTCATCAACAACAAAGTACCTTTACCTAACGTCCCAACCGGACCAGCCCAGGCGCCTCAACCTCAAGGTAGTAACCTTGAGAAAATGATGCAGGAATTGCTTATTTCTCATGAACAAGCAACAAGGGATATCAAAATAAGGGTGGATAATATCTATGGTGAGCTGAATGGAAAGTTCGAAAGTCTTTCCACTTTTGTCAAGAAGCTAGAAACTCAAGTCGCTCAAACCGCGAATGCTGTCGCTAGACCGACTGGTGTACTTCCTGGAAAACCCGAGGAGAATCTTGAAGCATATTGCAATGTCATCTCTTACCGTACCAGCCCTCACTAGGTGTGCGAGTGAGCCATTGGTACCTCTATTTGATTCTCATAAAGATATGGTACGTAAGACATGAACCATGGATGAAGCTGAGCCACAACACTACCCTCTAAGGAGATTACCAAAAGTAGAAGACCCTCGACGCTTTGTCTGCTTTATATAATGTCTTTTTTTTTATCGAGTATATATTAGCACAAAACAGTAAACAAGACACTCAACATTCGTAAATCGCAAAAAGAACTAGGTCGTTGCCACCCTAAGAGTTCTGAGTCTCCATTTAATAAGTCTTTTTTGTGTAATCTTCCTTTGTTTGATCGGTTCTCCTTAAATAGAGAATGATCCGTTGGTTTTTCTTTATTGTTTTGAGATTGGAATGGTTTTTTTGCATATTTTTAAAAAAGTTTATCTATTCCGCCAATCTCAGAGCGGTAAGTGATTCAATCAATTACTCAAATCTTGAACGTCCTTATTTCATGATCCCTTTATTAATCCCTCATATGACTCCAAACACCGGGAGCATTCTCATTACTTCCTTGTGAAATATAAGGTCCACAATCTTAAAAGTGCTTTCAAAGGATCTAGTTTTCCGAAAAGTGCCTGAAAAAACATATTTTTCTCTCAAAAGTGCCTTTAATTGTCGAAACAGCTCTAACGAGTGTTCTCGCCTGCTCTCGACCAGATTTCCATCTCACTGTGACTATAGTCGGAGATACATTTAAATAAGGAACTCTTGGCCACTCAGAATGCATCTCATGCCCAAATTCCAATCACAATGAGCAACACAAAGTGGCTTCAGAACTCTCACCTCGGTTGCCTTAAGCTAGGTTGCCTTAATTACCTTATGTTGTAATGAGCCACCTATATAAAGTTATCCTTCCCCTTTTGCAATTTTTCCTTGGTAGTAAGGCTTCGCTCCATTAATGAATATCGGGTTCGTCCTCAACTCAGTAGCTGTGACTTCACCTAGCCAGGGAGTTCCATAAATAACAACATCATCCTTAAACAATTTTCTAGTATGTTTTCTGAGCTCTGTTGGAATTTTATTTGTTGTTCAAATCTCTATATGTTATTCGGACAGCCACAGAGGATCTAGCGGTTTACTGATTAATCAGAAACTAAACACGGATTCATTGTGATTAGTTATATATATTATTTTATTATATTTAATGTTAAAAGTGGATTTATGATGAAAAATATAAATTATCACATATAAAATAGATATATTAATTTTATCTTTATATTAATATGCATTCTAAAAATATATAGAATTTAAGTTTTGCAAATTTAGTATCAAGCAAATATGTTTTTTCTTTATGTATAACATACAAATTTTCATATTATTTCTACAAATAGTTTGCAATTGGATAAATTGTTATTTAACCTCAAAAGTTAAAAATATATCCTTCTACTTGAAGTCTACAAATCATAAAATAGTTATATGTTTTAATTTAAGTAAAGAAAAGACCAAATATATTGTGTGTACTGTAAAGCATACAAAATTTTATGTTTAGTATATACTATTAAAATTGAAATACAAATAATTTTTTATCCTTATAGTTTTAAAGAATATTACACTAAGTGCCATTATGTTTACTAAGAAACAAGTATAATCATTATTTTGAATGGCACATCCAAAAATGTCAATCTTCCACTAAAAAAACACATGTAAGATGTGCTAATTTTCTTCTCAGTGGAAACATGAGAATTCGAAATATTGTTTTGCTCGGAACGAGTGGGCTATCAGCTCACGTAAGCAGAAGAGCACTGACAGAGTCTACAAATTCGATGTTAGATTCAGCCAATCTCATGTGCACGAGTGGAATTACGTAGGAGATACTGGTATCGCAACGAAAAGTGGTGAGAGGTAAGAGTCGATATGGAGATATCACGTTTCATCACTATGCATATGAGACTATCTAGGGTAAATTTCATTAAACCTTATGCATCTCCCTTGGATGTTTAATCTCTCTCACTCTAGCTTTCAGTTCCTAACCCAAGCATCAAAGGGAGATGCATAAGGTTTGATGAATTTTACCTTAGATAGTCTCATATGAGTAGTTAAATGTGTGGACAAAAGATTGTAACGAATATCAATTTTGTAGGTTCTATCTTGATAATAGAATTTTGCAATCCGGGTTATCAAATAACCCTTAATACCGTTATGGTATTTGAGGTATCGATAAAAAATGGTTTTAATACATTAAGAATACAAGTCTTATCTTAATCTAAGAAAACAAAGGTTTAAGAGTTCAAAAACAAACTTTGAAAGTAAATAAAATCGGTAAATGATAACTCTAAACTCAATTAATAGTGGAGAACTTTAGGGATATGATAGACAAATAGAGGTGATCACAAGTTGACTAATGGAGTTCAATTCTAACTCATCAAATCTAATCCATGGGGAATATAACATAAATGACAACTAATCCATTCTCATGGCAATAACATCTTCATTAATCAACCATTAAGCAATAATTCTCATTAGTCAATTATTAATCAATAAGCATTAAGAACAAGTTTAAATAGCCACTAAACATCCTAGACAACTATTCTCATGTGTAATAATTGAATAACACTTATTAATTTGGTTCAGGAATATCATTAAACGCCTTGTGGACATAAAATATCCTAAGTTCTAAACAAGCTTGATCAAGACTAACTTAGCATTACCATCACATATTAAGCATGGATATGAAAGTTACAAACCTAAACTCCATCAATCTACAAGCATTCACCCCTACTCTATCAAACCCCAAAGTTCTAATTTGACTACTCACTCATGATCATGTTAACACAAAGCAATGCATCAAATGCTTGGTTCAACATGATTGAGAGATAAATAAATGAAGAGATTGATGATCAAAACAAACACTTAAACTTTAATAGATCAAGATTCATACAATGTTTTGAGAAAAATCCTTAAAGAGGCTAGCTAGATCTCTCTAAAACAAAGCTTAGTCTCATAATTAGGTTTTGGATACTATATATAGTGCAAAAACTCGGACTGGTTTACAAACAATTGAATCCCGGTAAAGTCTGGTTAAGGATAAATGATTGAAGTCTCGAACCAGCCCAGCGGTGTGTCAAGACCGTTTCTTCCCATCGGTGTGATCATGCTGCCATATCATCCCACTGTGCTCCATCGATGCGTCTATACCAATGTGTCTGTCCTTGCAATTCTCCTGGAAGTCAACAACGGTATGTTGATCCCGCTGTGCCGTACCGCTGTCTTCCATCGGTGTGATGCTGCCATTGTGTTCGACCATTGTACTCCATCGGTGTGTCTACCCCGCTGCATGTGCCCTGGCGATTCGCAACAGCTTCACACCACCGCTGCTGAATCCCTCTGTGAATCCGTGCCTTCATCAAACTCCATGTTTTGATCTTTTTGCTCCATGAATTGGCTACTTAGCTCCATTCCACTTCAAGACCTACAATTTAAACATGCAAATGCAATCTATACCACACTATGCATCTAAAATCTAATATGTTATGCAAATGCAATGAAACTTGTAACAAAACCATGCTTTAAAATCCACAAAAACAAAATATATCAATTTCCCCAAACTTGATTCTTGCTTGTCCGCAAGCAAACTCTAAGAAGAAAACCGAGAGAAAGATTTGAAGGCGGAGATTCATAACCATTCAAAGATCACCAAGTTATCAACATCATAAAACCGAGATAATAAGTCAAGCAACACAAGATCGAACCTCTAATCAACCATCTTCTTCAGACTTATCGTAACTCCTAATTTTTTACTCTAAGATATAACTTCAAGATCTCCACAAGCAATTATGCAAGTCAACTCTTTAACATTCAATTAATGGTAATAGCTTGAAGTCTCGCTTAGGGAGTTTCAATCGTTCTCAGTCGGTTGGGGTTAAGCCTTTTTATGATGGGTTCTCAAGAGTTTTTAGTGGTTTCTCTATAACAAGATGCAAGTCACAACGCATAAGTAATGGAGAGTACGCAAACAAATATTGGTACAAGTTATTCTTCCACTTCTCTACCCATACTTAAGCCTTGAACTCTAATGAACCTAGTGAATACCTATGACTTTGACATTTATTTCCCACCCTCTTTCAGAATCCAAACTACTAACTCTGAACTTTTGGTGAATGTTTTTAGACCTTTCTTTTCTCTCTTTTTTTGGTGACTACACTCTCTTTCTTTTGAACTTTCTCTTTTTACTTAGAGCATCGACACTAATTTTTTGACTTTTTCATATTTTCTTTGAGCAATCTTCTTTTCTTTTTCTCTTAAGCAATCTCTAGTAGCTTTTCTTTTCAATAGACTCTTTTGGTCATCACCTTATTCTTTTCTTGAATCTAGACACTCCTTCCCTTATGACTACACAACCCTAAACTCATTGTTATAAGCTTAACTCTAGTGGAAGAATACTCTTGTCGTTCAACCTCCCTAAGGATTATTGCAAGTGAAATGCATAGAAAAAGGCCTCACACAAAAAATTAACAATGGTCGAAACAAGAAGTTTTGGGTTATAGGTGCGGAACTTTCCTAATGATGAGGATAGCTACTTGAGTTAACAAAGGGTGACAAAGTGAATAAGATAACTCAAGTATTTTATTGAGACCATGAAAGTGAATTTCAAGCCCCTAAGCGAGATAATTAAGTCCAAATTAATGTTTTACTTAGATAGAGTTCAAATCAAACTAACAAGCTTTAATCAAGAGTCTAACTTTTGAGTTGAAGAGATCAAAGTGTAAAGATTCAAGTCTTTCAAGATTAATTAAGTGCTACAAGAGTATTATCAAGGTGATCACATTTCAAGCTAAGATCTTTTCATGGTGAGTGTAATCATTATCCCCTATGCAAATATAAATGCCATATATATGTTTCTAGACTCGATCCTAATCGCAAAATGAAATGCAAAGCTATATGATTTTTTTGGTTTTTTCGAATTTTTCAAATGTTTTTGATTTTTCTTGAAAACATAACTATTAACAATGCATGACTCAAAAGAAGAGAAAACCAAAAGAGAACACGACATTAATACCATGTCTCTCCCCCAAACTTATTTTGTACTGTGTCGGTGTGAGAATAAACTTGAGAAAGTGACTAACAAAACACACACAAAATGCAAAGAAAGACTTATGTACAAAGAAAGTGGAGTGGTACCTAATACCATGTATCGGATCTGAACGAGTAAGACTCGTTTCTCGAGCTAAGAATACGTGGTGTTGGTGAGCAGGTAGATCTTCGCTTTCCTTATTGGTGTGGCTCAAATGATAAAGCACGGAGCGGTTCTTATTCATCCTCGGTCATTGTTGGAACACCATTGAACGAATGTCTCATTTCCACTTCTTTTTCTATGTGATCCTCTATGTTTTCTCCTCATTGAGACCCTTCTTCCTCGGCTTGTTTCATAACCAAATCCATCACAACATCACATCGGTTGTTAAAGCATCCCACTCCCGATAGTTTGTCCTTAAGAGACTTCACCTTCTTGGTTAGACCGACCACTTGCTTCACAAATTTCTTAAGCAATCTTCCTTGCCATTTTACGAATCTTTAGAGCAAGTGATCTGGTCATAGGTGGCTCGCAGAGCTGTTTGGTGGGCGGGGATACCCTCATCCCAAGGTTGGAAATCATATCATGAGCTTCCATTAACCGGGTCATGAGGTGGTGGTGAACTTGTAGCCGCTTCTGAAGCTGTTTTCTTTGCTTTTTTTATTTTGGCAAGAGGCCCATCTCTTGCTTTGTTGTACAAGTCTCGTGGCTATGGTTGAAAGGAACATTCTCTTCGATAGAGAGGGATGTGAAGGGCGGGTTTAGTAGCAAGAATTTCATCTCTTCCTTCAATGTGTATTGGAACTTGTAAGCATATGAAGCTCCAAGTAATCCATTGAGGTAGTGGATCTTATTGAGGTAGTGTTTATTGATCCTTGTAACCTTGAACCGCTCACCGGTTAACTCAATCCCTTTTTCCATGAAGAGCTGTGTCAATAGTCCCCCCTATACTCACTTGAGGTGTCTTATCCGGTGAGGTCATGATCCAATCTTGAATGTAGATGAGGTGATGAACAAATATTTCCACCATACTCATATCTCTGCGGTTGGCATTGATTCCTCGTCCTCCATTTAGAACATGGAGAAAAGGCTTTAGACCAACCATGAGAAGTCTCATGTCAACTTATTTTATGGTTCCCATTTCTCTCCTAGCGTACAAGGTGTGGGCAAGGGCTTTGTGGGCATATTGGATGGCAGGGTGACAGATATTTGCGGCTTTCGTGACTCCCTTCACATATGACCCTACTCCAATTGTTTTCCACACAAGGATTGGCTCACTAAATGACTTTGTCATACATAGATGCAAACCTCTCGGAAGACCATATATGCCGCTTAACTCCTCATAAGTCACCATGTACTTCTTCTTGTTGGCCATAAATTCAATGTAACCCATGTCATCCCACTCATAATCCTGCGGTTTGTGCTGATGTGCTCTAATGGTGATAAGGAATTCCTTTGTGAGGTCTACATATGTGTTGTAGGATAGACTCATGAACTTATCAACCCCCATGTTTTTGAAAATCGCTTAAAAATCCTCTAGAAGCCCCGCTTCACTTAGAAAGAGTGGATCGGGATAGCGCGTGGCTACAAAAGAGAGCTTTTTGGTAAACTCGTGCTCTCCATTGAGAGTTTATGAACTATGGATATGGTGGGGTAGCTATCGTTTTCCCTTTTGACTTAGCCTGACTCTTTCCTTTTATTGGAGCTCTATCCTCATCACTCTCAGTTTGACTACCTTCTTGAACATTTTGCTCCAACTCAACCCTTTCCGACTCACTATGCTCCTCAACAACCTCTTTTCCCTTTCTTGACTTGGCCTTAGACTTGGATGCTTGAGTCTTTTCCTTCTTTGATCGGGCAATCACCTCACTCGCATCTCGACTTTGTCTACTTTCATTCCCCATTGCTAACTACAAAACAAGTTCAATCAATTAGAACAAAAAATTAGTAAAGCTTCAAAGAGATCTCAAATGATCAAAATCAATTAAATGAAACATCTATATTTCAAAAGAGATTACATTAAGCTTTACTTTCATTCAAATTCAAGTTCAAAGTTTGCTGATTGCAATTTAACCAAAAGTTTAACAACATTTTCACATAAATCAAGTCCAAAACGTGTTTGGACTTAATAATCTCTTAGGAAATCTTTCAATACACCATTATCTATCTATTGAAACCACAATCCTCCATTTTCCCCAAAATATTTGTTTCCTCTTCTCAACAACCCTACCTTTTTGATTTTCAAATTTTCTTCAATTTAGCATCAAATTCGACAAAGCAATTGAATTAGCAAGTAATTAAACCGATTAAACTTATAAACAAGGCTCAATTCATTCATAGTTTTAACAAAATCTATGCGAAGGATGGTCAATTTTAATACCTTAAATGATGGTCGATTTTAATATCTTAAATGCGAAGACGTTTGGACGAAGATATTGGGAGGAGGCAAGGATTACTCAATAGATGTAAGAAAACTATGAATTCAGCTTCAAAATTCAGTTGATTTGGTGAAGAATTGAGAGAGTTTTATGAGTTTTGGTGATTTAGATCGACAGAAACAAAGAATTTTTGGGAAAATTTGAGTTATAGTCGCGACAAGAAGAATAAGAAGGAGAGTAAACTGGTGAAAAATTGAATTGGTTCAATTTAAGTGTGACGGAATTAACCGAAAAATCAAATTAGAAGACTTACATGGGCTTGCCAGCGAGATGTCTTCACCACGGGAACAAGCCCCTGTGAGCCAACGGGATGATGATCTTGCTGTATCTCGTCTTGCGATTCACCTGTAAAGTTGTCATAATATGTCTAGACCGATGCCACATGCCATTGGGTTTAAACGGGTTGGTCACCCCGCTGTAATCTATCGGTATGTCTAAACCACTGTGGCTCCCCTTGTGATACGCCTAGAAGGTCACATCGGCTTGATGAAAGCACTGCCTGACACCGCTGGAATTGCAGCGACGTGTTGAAACTGCTGCTGATATCCGCTATAAGTGCTGCGAATGACTTAGGCTTTCACACTCAAACTTCCTTCACCCAATCTTTACCTTCGATTCAAAACAAAGAGAAAGCATAAGATAAAGCAAACTCAAAGAAAATATATACAAGGATAACATGGAAATGCCTCCCAAGCGCGCTCATTTAAAGTCATGAGCTTGACTTGTCTCGGTTTTTATGTGGATTGTGATTCCGCAAGGGAAACCGAAGTCCCTTCCCTTGGTGTATCGCTTGCCATATATGACTTCATTCTTTGCCCGTTGACCATGAACCCTTCACCATTCTTGTTGATCAACACATAAGCTCAATACTTGTGCACGTCTTTGATAACAAATGGTCCCGACCAACGTGACTTGAGCTTTTCCAAAAACAACTTCAGCCTTGAGTTGAACAACAAGACTTGATCCCCAACTTTGAAGTCCCTTGATTCTTGATATATTCTGATTTTGACACATTCTAACCATGATTTTTAGAGTCTTTTAAAGTCTTTTACAGTCTTTTATTTATTTACATTGCTTATTTATAGTCTTTTAGTCTTCTATCGAGTCTTTACAGGTTTTAGATTGTTTTGAGATGAAAACACAGATTTGGAGATGAAGAATCATACTAAATCTTCAGAAGTTTGCTATTTGATGAAAGGCTTCCCATAAACTAATTTTGATGAATTTTGGATACACAATAGCCACAGGTGTTAGCTTTCATTTGGAAGTGGTTTGAAGTCAATCCAACGGTGTGATCAAAAGTTATGCCAATGGTAAATCTCAATTTGGGGCTTGCACTATAGGGGCACTCACCAATTTCTTCTTGATCGTCTCAAAGGCTTCAAGGCACTCATCATCAAACACAAAAGAAAACTTCCTTGCACAACAATCTTGTAAGAGGCCTAGCAACCTTGGAAAAGTCTTTTATGAGCCGTCTATAGAAACCTGCATAACTCAAAAAGCTTATAATTTCCTTCACCGTTCTTGGCCGTGCCAAACTTGTCATCACATCTATCTTTGCCCTATCCACCTCAACACTTTCGGAGATCTTGTGTCCCAACACAATGCCTTCCTTGACCATGAAATGACACTTCTCCCAATTCAAGACAAGGTTTGTCTCTTCACATTGCGCAAATACCCTACAAAGATTAGCAAGAAAAGACACAAAGGAGTCTTCATACACGAAGAATTCATCCATAAAACCTCTACTACACTCTCTATTATGTCCGAGAAAATTGACACCATGCACCTTTGAAATGTTTTGGGTGCGTTACATACCCCAAATGGCATCCTTCGATATGCACAGGTACCATAAGAGCATGTAAATGTCATTTTCTCTTAATCATTCGGGTGGATAGGTATTTGAAAGAACCCTGAATAACCATCAAAGAAGCAATAGTGAGTGTGGTTTATGAATGGTAACGGGAAGTGGTATTTCCTAGATGCGGCATTCAATTTCTGGAAGTCTATACATATCCTATGTCCGGTTATGGTCCTAATAGGGATCAATTCATCCTTATCATTCTTAATTACCATGATTCCACCCTTTTTTGGTACCACATGCACCGGAAAAACCCATGTGATATCCAAAATTGGGTATATTATTCCCGCATCCAAGAGTTTGAGGATCTCTTTCCGAGAAACATCTCTAAGATTTGGGTTTAAACGCCTTTGATGCTCAACGGAAGTCAGAGATTCATTCTCAAGGTAGATCCTATGCACACAAAGGGTTTCTGAGATCTCTTTTATATCATCTAGTGAGTACCTTATGGCTTTCCTAAACTTTTTCAATTCTCCTAAGAAGGTGGAAATCTCATGATTACTAAGTTTATCACTAATGAACCGGATAAGTAGAGTTTGTTCTGAGAAATGCGTACCTTAGCCCCTTTGGGAGTGGGTTGAGATCGACCTTTGGAGCTTTAAGTGCACTCCAATCCCCATTGATGCTAGTCTTACCATTGCTAGCTTCATCTTCGTTAGTCGCCTCTCTAACCTCAAGTACTTTAACCTCATGATTTTCTTGCTTCAACTCAAGGAATGAAACATCACCACGAGATGGCAAGTGTGAGTCTAAGATCTTCTCATAACCCGCACTAGTATCCTCAAGCAAACCAAACTCGCCTCTCTTAATCGTCATCGCGCATTGGTGTGAGTCTTCTAACGCGATCATAACCCGCACTAGTATCCTTAGCTTTATTCCACTTCAAGACCTACAATTTAGACATGCAAATGCAATCTATACCACACTTTGTATCTAAACACTAATATGTTATGCAAATGCAATGAAACTTGTAACAAAACCATGCTTTGAAATCCACAAAAACACAATATATCATATATGTGTTCTTGATTTTTGCTTCATTGAGCTTATATCTCATACATTATTATCAAAATATATCATCATTTTGAATAGCGCATCTAAAAATGTGAATCTTCCACTAAGAAAACTAATGAAAGATTTGCTAATTTTCTTCTTAGTAGAAAACATGAGAATATTAATATGTAGCTATCAAACATATATATATATATATATATATATTAGTTTCAGTTTATCAAATATTTTGATTATTGAAATTTACTTATATCTTCTTTTAACACCAAATATGTGGCTAAATAAGCTAATGTATGTGATTAAATAACTATTGATATGAATGTAGTAAAAATTGGTCAATTCTTGAAATTGTGAAAATTGTGAAAAATGGATCTCTAAGTTGTGAAATTAGAACCTATAAGATCATTTTTGACAGTAAAATTTTAAAAGAGTATAGTTTTTAGAATTTTCCCTACAACTCATGTGGAGCAAGTTATGTACAAACTAAGGTGGAGTTATTGAATATTGTATTTTAATTAAGTTGAATGTATTTTAAATTCAAAGAGAAATCCAATGTTATTCAATTGTGTATTTGAAAAAGTATAATAAAGTCTTTTGTTATTGGATACAACATTTGTTTAATGTATTTAAAATACACTAAAACACATGTTATTGAACATGGACATGATTTTATTGTATTTTAATAAAGATGGACTTTGATGTAATCTTTTGTCTAAATTATGAGTAAATGAAATACCACCTCTTATCCTAGTATTTCTAATATCTTTCATATCTCTTCATACTCTCCAAATTGTTTCCGGAGATTTTCACAATATCGTATTAAATTTTAATTTTTTTAATTTAATATAATTATAAAATTTTGACTATGTAGAAATTGATTATCGTTGGAAATATAATAGATTTCATTTTCAGATTTTTTTTATTTTGAATTTATAATAATCAGATATTTTACATGTTCTATCCATGAACAAGATAATTGGTCAACAGTTAGAAGATCGAGTATTTTGGTTGACCGAAAAAATATTTTTGTTACCTAATAATAAAAACTAGATATCAAATTAAAGTTTTTAGTTTTTTTTTTTAAGATAATTTTATATTGAAATTTATGGATTATTTTTCCTTATATAAAAAAGTTTTGATGAATGTTATATTTTGTTAACTATTTTTAAAATATTAGATAGTTATTTCATTTTCAATAATTTCTAAATACAAAGTAATCCATACAAAAAGTTTAACAATGGATTTAAGAACTCATGTTTAAGTATTATCATTTTATCAAAATCCACTAATTAGATTTTAGAATAACTGTAACTTTAACTACATTAAAATCAAATAAAAACTTAATCCAATAACAGCCCCTAAGTTAATTGAGTCAAAACTTATGAAAGCTCATTTAATAGAGTAAAAACTCAAATGGTTTTAGATAATATCCTCAAATTTGGATTCATTACTAAGTTGCTCAAAGTTGTGTAACCACTTGATAAAATGTGATCAAAACTTATGTAAACTCTGATTAAGATTAATCCATTTATTCATGTCTAATTAATTCTCTACCATTCTTACAACAAAAAAATTTTATTTTCGTATCTAATATTGTGATTTAATAGTATGAATTATAATTTCCAAAAATGTATATGTAAGTTATGTTAATTTATTTCGACCAAAAGTAATTTTAATTAGTACGGTAAATTCTAAAAATAAAATGTTGATTTTTGTTGGATCTCCAATTAAAATTATTTTAGTTAACCAAAAAAGTAAAATTAAATGATTTAAAAGAACTGTAATATTTTTACAATATACTTTCAAGATGTCAAAGCCCTATATTTTATGAGTTGTATAAATTTCAGGTAATATAATTAATTTTTAATTGAAAAAATCATGAAAAATCAATTTTTAGTAAATTAGGAAATAATTATTTAGAATTAAAAATTTAAGAATACATAAAGAATCTTTATACATACACTAAAATATTTGAAAAATCAAAAATATTTAGTGTTAAAATGTGTTTGGTTTTTAGTTTTAGAAAGAATAGTAGAATTAAAAGTGTTTGTCCAGAAGAATAGTAAAAGTTTTTTAAAAAAAACAAAGTTGTATTATGTCAATATAAGCTTTTGTAAAACTTTTAGGTGATGATCAACAGATCAGCAACCTAATGAAAATTTTAATTTCCTATGAGTTTTTCAACGAGTGTTTGTATCTTTAGATGAATATTTTAGTTTTTTTTGTCAACAACTATATATTAATTAAAACGGTCCAGAAATCCAAACTGGTAGAAAAGAGTTTACATGCATAACAAATTGATGATAAAGTCTGGCACTCGTGCTAACTTATCTGTTTTTAAATTTAAACTGTGAGAAACTAAGAAAAGCAATAAAACTAAAAAAATAACTTTTAATTCTCGCAAAATCTTCCAGATAAACATTTTAGTTTTCCTATCAATCTTTGAATTTTTCCAGTGAAACTATGAATTTTCCAATCTGATTTAATTAAACCAAAAATATTCAATATGTTTAATGTTGAATGTTAATGGTCAAAGGTCAACTGTAATAATGTTTGACTTTGGATAAACCGTAATAAAGGTTCGATATTATTTAATTTTATGTTTTAATTTGATTTGATTTTTGGTTTAAGATAGTTAAATTTTAAATTCAAACTAATTTCAATTTAATTTTGGTTTAGTACATTATGATTAATATTGAAAATTGAATTTAAAAACGGTTTAATATTGGGTTATTTTGAATTGAATTGGGTCAAGATTGTTGAGTTTGGGTTAATCCTGTTTAATTTTTGAATTATTGTAGTCTAGATAGAACTTAAGGAATATAAAGGGTTAGCCCAATTATAAGCACCTTCTGAATGTTAAAACTATAAAAAGATATTTCACATTAAGAAAACTGTGGAACTAAGACAATAAATGAGGCAGAGGTGAAAGCAGCTACACATATAATAATAGTGGATGCTCAAGTTACAACAAAAAGTACAGTCAATTCAACTGTTTTTTATTTTATTTTATTTTGATAAATTATGGAAATTTTGAGTTTTGGCTTATAATCTTTATTGGTACTTGAAATCACCTTTTAGTCCATTACAATTTTAAAAATATTTTTTCATCACAAAAAAAGAATTAGATCCAGAATACAAAAAAAACCAACCTCTTGTACTAACTAGGCCACCCCGTTGGTAATGGAACGATCTTGTCTCATGGTGATAGTGAAATCAATTATTTAACTGAAATTTGCCTAGAATAATATTCATTTTTAACTTAATGACTAATCTAATACTCTGAAATTTTGGTTTACTAATCTAATACTAATTTTTTGTCAAAAGACTAAAGTACCATTTTGATTTAAATTGGGGAAATAATGAATATTAAATGTTATTAGAAAATTAAAAAATATAAATAAAATTAAAAAATCAACCCAAAAATCAAAAAATCAACCCACGATTATTAACCTAAACTAAATCAGAAATCACCTTCACCATTTTACAAAAAAAACCTAACCCATAGATTTTCTCACCGTCGCATCTCTTTCTCTCAAACCCTAAAATCGCCGCCGGTGCATTTCTCGGTATTATCATCGCCGTTCAACCCTCTCGGTGTCTCCGGGCACCTCTGTGTCGAGTCGTTTCCCTGAGCCATTTGATTTGTGCTCCGTATCGAGTCATCTTGTCGTTGATTTGTGCCTCTCGCCTCTCTGCTTAGCCTAGTCGGTTCTCCAAACTCACCGATTCGCTGTAACTTTTCTCTTATCACCGCTGGTAACCCTCTTCGTCTCTCCAAACTCATTAGTTCCATCTCTATCCTCAGTTTTGTTTCTTGCTTTGTTTCTAAAAGAAGATTTCCGTTTTAGATCTACTAATCGGAAGCAGAAAATTGGATTTTACTTCTACATTGTGGAGAATTCTGACCAGTCACAGCCACATTCACCACCGCCTCCTTCATTTTCCAGCGTGAAGATGTCTGATTCCGGTATTGTTTTTTTTTTTTTTTATCCGTAAAGAAATCCCGCCTAAATGTTCGATTAACTGCAGATATATTATGAATTGTGTTATGAAATTGTTATTTATCGCAGATTTTTATGCGTGATTGTTACGTTCATTTTGGTTTGTTGTTGCCTCATCGTAGATTTTTTTATTTTGTTATTTCGTGTTACCGCAGAGTTTTTCCAATTGATCTTCTTTGTGATCGGAGATTTTTGGAACTCATAATCCGTGAGGATAGATTGTGCAAACTAATTTGAGGATAACAATGTTTAGATTGTTGTTCTATTGACAAGTAGCCGATATTTTGAAAATATCTGATTTGATCAGTTGTGTGTGGTGCTTGAAATTTTGAAGCTTTTTCTTATTTCTTTCACATTTGATTGTTTGTAAGATTGCTGTTTTTTGGATAGCCAGATTTATATTATTGTTTAGTCTTCTCTTATTGCATAGTTTTTTAGCTAGGTAGTGTGATCAAAAAGTAAAATTGTTTCGAACTTATGATTAAGTTACAAAACCTCATGTATATCTCATCTAAATCCTACTCTTTCATGTTATATTAGTTAGTCGATGGCTCTTATTTTGTGTCCTTATGATCAAATTTTTACCATGCTGTTTATGCTATCTTTGCATTAAGTTGTTTTTCTTGTTTAATCATTTGTCGTAAGTGCTGAAGCATAAGCTGATTCATCTCTTATTTTGCCCATTTTTTAATAAGATATTGTATCTAATAATACAATAACCCATTATATTGTTTCTTGATTGTTTGATGATTGTTTTAAAAGTTTTTGCCTCATCGTAGATACTTTGATTTAGTTATTTTGTGTAAACACATAGTTTTCCAACTGATTTTCTTTGTCATCAGAGATTTTTGTTATTCATAATCCTTCATGATAGTTTGTGCAATCTGATTTGAGGATAACAATGTTTATGTCGTTGTCCTTTCTCATAAGTTGCTAAATTGGCTAAGCTTAAATTGATTCATCTCTTTTATTCATTGATGGGTTTTTGCATTTTGTAATCTAAGATTCTTGGTAATGTTTTCATGTCACTAACTGTAACTTTCATTTGTTTTTTAAAGGCTTGGCTTCTTCGAGTGCTGTCCGTCCATATTCTCCACGACTGTATGAACAAGGAAAATATCCAATACAGACGCATAGCATGAATCACTATTCTGCTATTGCCAACTTGGGCAAAGTTAGAGAAGAATTAGGAGCTGATGTGTGGATTCGTTTGAAGAATTGTTCCATTGGACTGTTTGCGAAGTTTGCTGATATGGAATACACATGGGGAGGTAAGCGAGCTCATTACTTATTGGTCAACCAGCTCTTAATGGATGATCCCCATGAGATTTGGTCCGTTATTGATGATAGACCTATCTGATTCTCCCTCCACGAGTTTGGAGCTTTCACTGGTCTTATTTGCGATAGTATACCATCTGATGTAGTATCTGTTAGCCATGAGGAGTTCTGGAGAGATATGCAAATATCTATAGCAACAGGGCCTACATTTGAAGAGTTGGAACTTGTGATGGCTAGATCTCATCTTTGAGATGGTGACAAGATGCTTATGGTGGCCCAATTGTGTCTACTTTCAGTTGTGGTACTAGGCATTTATAGAGGATCTAAGTTACCGTTGGAAAATGCAAAATTAGTTCTTGATCAAGAGACTTTTGAGAAGTATCCGTGGGGTCGAGTAGCTTTTGAGAAGTTGATTATTTCGATCAAGATCATGAGGCTGGAAAAAAATCTTATTCGCTTCAAAGACCAGTTCAACTGTTATTGACTTGGTTATATGAGCACGTTTATGGTATAGGCGACAGATATGGGAAAAGAAAGGTCAAGGCTAACGAAACAGATCCTGATGATGTTCTACATCTGTCTTAGCACTCTGGTCGTGGTGCGATTAGCTTTGACAAATTCATAACCGAGGAGAAGGCTGCTCATGGAAAAGTAAGTATATGCCTCTTGTTCATGTTACTTTAAACGTATTATGTTTGGCTTTTAACATGATTACAAAATGTAGGTTTGGGTGACACATATGGTTGAAGATGATATATCATGGTTTTTATAGGTTTTTAGACCATGATATATGTATATAATTGAGTTCTTTATGTATATTTTGAGTCTCTATCGAGTCTTTGACAGGTTTACATGCAATTGGGACTATTTAGATGTTTTGGGAGCTTTCATGGAGCATTGTAACTGAGAAGTCGAAGTTGGTGTTTGGAGTAAAGTGTATTGACCAATACAATTTACTGTATTGACCAATACAATCCAATTTCTATTTTTCACATAAAGATAACAACTTAAGGAGATTTGCAACTTTTCCCAAAAGTTTTTCCTGTTTACACAAAAGCCCCAGTTCGTGTATTAACATTATAATAGGGTTTTAAACTTAGTTTTATTGATCTATCATTCATATTACACTAGAGAGAGTTTGGGGCTGATCTTACCTCACACCTTTGAGAGAAGATTTCGAACCCCTATTCTTATTTACTCTGTTCTTTTATGATATCTATATTATTCATGTCTCTGTTTTCCATTGCCATGTCTGAGTAGATTTCATAATTAGGTTTAGGGATTCTCATAAGAGATTTCATGGAATGATGTGTTAATTGATTTAATAGGATTCAAACTTGTTAGTTCTTCACCTAAGGTATGTTTAAAGCTTGTTCTAGATTGATCACCTAGAAACTCGATATTAGGTTGTTAAATTGGCACGAGAGTGTGGTTTGAAACTGGATAAAACCTAGAGTGAGCAATTTAGATAACTGCAAAAAGATTTGGATTAGATAATTTGTGAACAAATCAACTTGTGCTTAATGCTTGTTTAGATTTTAAGATTCGCAAAGAGATTTGGTTTCTTAGATTTTAATCATAGTAAATTCTCGCAGCGAGAGCTGGTTTATTTAATTTTAGTGTTTGAGTTCTAGAGCTGGTACTTAATTCAATCCTAGCATAATTTAATTCACATCATTACTTGATTTCCTGAGAAATTCCCTAAACCTAATGCTTTCCCATCTGAATTTAAACCCGAATTTAATTAATTTTGCATTGTATATTTATTTAATTATTATTTGCTTAGCTAAATTTGAAACTAAATAATCTATTGTGAAGCCGTGATTCTTTGTGGATTCGACCCCTAAATACTACCGTGATCTCTTAATTTGAGAGAGTAGCTTGAAGGGATAATTTGAGCATATCAAAAGATATTTACCCAAAATGGAGCGATGCTGAGAAGATAGATCCACTTGTCAAAAACATGGTTGAGGATATCATCAATGGTAGACTGCGGAACAACGCTTGGGCTGAAGATGCGAAGAAGAAGAAACGCAAAATGGATGTTCCAGAGGATGATGAAATGTCTAAGAAGAAGAAGATGATGAAAGAGAAAGAACAGGGAGAGGTATGTTGCTGCTTCTTCAGTTTCTGTAATTACTGGTTGTATAGTTTGATTTTTAACTGTAATTTGTGTCTATCTTGCTTATCTGTTTACTGTTAAACCTGATCTGTTAAAGTTCTATCATGCAGGCTATGTTGAACATGGTGGAGAAGGTGACTGGTGATGTTGATGTAATCAAGTACTTGGTGGGGGATTTGGCGAAGAAAGTAGAAGCAAATGAGAAAAACAATGAGAGGAATACTGAGCAACAAAATGAGCTTGCTGACATGTATTCTAAGATGATCAAGTATTTCGAAGCTGCTAAAGCAAAAGAGAAAATTGTTCAACATGAGGAGGACATACACTCAAACAGAAAAGTAGATGATGAAGCTTCAAATGCATCACATGTAAGTTATATTTTCACTAATCTTTTGTTTCTTCTTACTAATACTCACTAATTGATTAATGTTATGTTTGTGTACAGTCATGGATGGTTCAGTTGAATTAAACCTCTAATAACAAGTTCCCAAGTTCAAGAGTGGTGAATAAAGTGAAAGAAAAGGAGGCTAAGAAGACAGTTTTGAAAAGAAAGGAAGCTGAGATGAAGGAGAAGTGTGAAAAGGATAATGGGAAGAAAGTAACCGATCATGGGACAAAAGAGAAGAAAAACAAGGACTGCAATGAGAGCTATGCAGAGACAGAGAAGAAAGTAGAGAAAGATGAGAAGAAGGATAGGAAACATGAGAAGAAGGATAAGAAAGATGAGAAGAAGAAGAAGAATAAAGATGAGAACGAACAGGAAAGTGAGGAGAAAGAGAAGACAGATGAGAAAAAAAAAAAAGAAAGATGAGAACAAAGAGGAAAGTGAGGAGAAAGAGAAAAATTAATAAAAAGAAGAGATAAAGGAGAAGAACGAACAGGAAAGTGAGGAGAAAGCGAAGAAAGAAGAAAAGGATGTGAAGACGATGAAGAAAGTTGTAGTGAAGATAGAGAAGACAGATGGTGACGTTGAGAAGAAAAGTGATGCAGGATCTGAGGATTCAATATGGTCAAACCCAAAGGAGAAAGAGGCTAATAAGTTAATGGACAAGGCAATAGACAAGTTACTTAAAGGGTCCACCAACTTGAATGATGAGACTCTGAAACCAAGACGTGAAATCAAATTGGCAGGTTCTCAAAAATATCCATTTGTTGGTAGCTCTACAGTGAAGAGAATCATCAAAGGTATTAAATTCTTTCCACCTCATTATGATCTATTTGAAGTTGTGGATGAATTCCTCCATGAGAAGCTAATGGAGTTCATGAAGACTGATGAGTAAGTAAACAATAACCTTCCACTTTTACTATTAGCATCATTCAACATTGGCAATATAGCAAAAAAATTTCCTTTGTTTTGTACGGAACAACCTCTTCTAACCGAGGTTCATGACCATAAATTCTACTTAACAATTATTACTCCTAGGGATCATTGGATAAGGCATCATTTTGGATGGTTAGTATCTGGGGTAAGTTTCTTTGGTTTTGTGAAAAACAATTACATATGTTCATGTGCTTTTAATGGCACATCTATATTGAATCCTTATGTTTCTTTCCTTTTTTGCAACACATTTTTGTGGCAATGACTATGTTCCGTAACAGGCTTATGCGCCAACCGTCTCCTTTCTACAGTCCGCAGATTGCTTTCTTGGATCCTTTTTTGTCAGGCATATGGAGGATGACTATCCACTTTATTTGGCTCAGGGTAAAGACTTTGTCTTCAGGAAAATATATCGGGGCAACTTCTTAGGTCTACAGCATGTGGTGACTAACAAGAGGTGGTTCATTAATATTGATCACTTGTACGGGTGCTTATCTGTGGGTACAAATCATTGGGTGGCTCTGGATATCAACTTGAAGAAGAAGACGGTCTTTATCTACGATAGCATCCTACCAGAGGACGATACAAAGTTACAAAAATCCATTCGCCCACTCCAGAAAATGATCCTAGCAATCCTTAGTGAATACATACCTGTTGAGGACCAGAAGAAAAGCTGCGCAATGATGGATATGAGAAGAATGTTGGTCAACATCCCAGTCAATGAAAATCCAGGAGATTGTGGTGTCTACTCGTTGAAATACATAGAGTGTCTAGCATTGGATTGAGGTTTGATGATTTAAGCGACAAGATCATTCATGTTGTTCGGGTTAGACTTACGTCTGAAATATTTGATGAAGTTCATAAGGAGGTAACAGACGGACTGTTTGATGAATATTGTTATCGTAAGGATGTAATTCCTCAGCTTTTAGATGAAGATGTGAGCAACGGTGATTTAGAAGAAGTCTAAGTTGTTGGTTTGCCATCTGTTTTATTTTGTTGTATAATGACTCTTGTTTGACACTTGCTGTAGTATTTTGGTCGAAGTATCATGTTGTTTAGTGACTCTTGTTTAACTGTTGTTGTAATATGTTGTACGAAGTTTCATTATGACTGGATTTGCTTAATATTTATGTTTTTTGGACAGGTTGGTTGTTCTACTTTTAGGTTATCTATCGCAAATTTTTTCTTCGCACCACAGATTTATTAATTTCTTACCGCATATTTATTTCATACTTACCGCATATTTATTTGTTCTTTACCGCAGATTTAATATTTACTTAAACCAATTGAAAAAAATAAGCAAATAGTGTAAACGGAAAAGTAATACAGAAGCAAAAAAAAAATGGTTCACGACGCAAAGAAACAAATGTTTCATGAAGCAAAGAAACAAATGGTTTACGAAGCAAAGAAACAAATGGTTTACGAAGCAAAGAAACAAATGGTTTACGAAGTACATGTTTTACGGTTATGGCAAGCTAAGTTACAATTTCCACATGTGTATTGCTTCCTTGGCTTTTTCTTCTCCATAGCAACTTCCAAGGCAGGTTTAATCCTCAAGTTTTTTGGTCTACCTGGTTGTGGTCGAATCACAGGGGGATAACAAACTTGATTTGCAACAGTTTCTGGTATTGGTATAGTGAAATACCTAGGTAAGATGACGCTTGCGTAAGATTTGTACAAGGAATTCTTGTGGTAATAACGATGACATATCGTAGTTGGTTTGATTTTTGAGAACCACTCTTGTTATCAACAATAAATAACCATCTATTATTTGTAAACATCTATTTTCCAGATACAATGATGATGCACTCCATGATAAGCAAATAGAGAAAAAATAAGATGGAATATCATAAGAAAGAAGGAATAACTTGGAGGTGAGGGTTGAAAACTAAAAGAATTTTTGGGAAAGAACACGATGGAGGCATCTCAAAACTCTAACTTATTCAGTTACATTTTTTTAATATAATATTTCTATTTTTTGTCATTAATTAAAAAATTATGAGCAAATCTGCGGTAACATAAACAGTAATAACTCTGCGGTAACATAGCGTAAAAACTCTACGACATTAAGTCTGCAGCCACTAAATATGTCATTCTAATAACTTTAATCTCTGTGGTAAAAGAAATTGCATCAAATCTTTTACATAAAAAATATTTAAAACTCTGCGATAACTAAAATTAACAAAAATAAATCTGCGATAACTAAAATATTAATTTAGTAATTAAACTTTGCCAAAAAATCTACGACCACTTGAATGTGAAATCAAGATTTGCCATAAATAAATTTAAAAATCTACGATAAAAAAAAAGTCTACAAAATAAATCTACGATAGAATTTTAAATCTACCATACAAATTGTTACGGTTTAAAAAAATGAGAAAATCTATGGTATCTATTCTAATATTCGTTAAAATTTTACGGTGTGCTAAAATATCTACGATGATTATAAAAATATACTACCACTAAG